>JAEIGH010000108.1:0-253780 GCA_018903575.1 Drosophila saltans
TAATTATTGCTTGCAACAGAGTGTTACAAGCTGTGCTGAATGATTTTAATTATAACATGTGAATACACTACACGACATTGGCTGGCAAGAGTGAGCGAGACAGCATGCGTTTGCTGTTGCTGCATGTTAAACAGAATTTTGCATGACATTGATAGCGGTTTCGAGGATATTTTATTTTATTTCATATAACTAGTTGGAACAGGGTATACTCAATGTCGGCAGGGACGACTTGCTTGCTTCATTAGTTATTTGTTGTAAAAAATACAATAAAATTTGGAATACTTAGTAAATTGGACACGCTTCAAAAACACACTAAATTTTCGCATTTTTTAAACTTCGGTGGAGTAGAATCAACAGAGATTCACGGAGATTCACGATATAATCATATACAAGTGATAGAGGGAACATTCTCCTATCAGACCTATATATGCAGTGCAGTCTTGCGATTTTTTGCGCAAATTTGTCAAAAATTAAAAAAATTAATGCAACCTCACGTTAAAAATGCGTTCCAGATACAAGGATGCAAATTCGGCAAAGTATTATTTGATATTTACATATTTATAATGAACCAAAATCATTGGAGAGCACATATTGCAAAAAGTGAAATTAAAAGGAATTGACGGAAAGAGGCAGATTACTACTACACTATTTTTGGTGATTTCAACAGAACGGCAAAAAATTTACTAAGTCCGAACATAAGTGTGAGATGGTAACACTATCCAAAACCAATATCTCTAGACAACGAGAAGTATGTAAGATGCCAGACGACAAAGATGCCATCTGAAAAAGATGCCAGACGACGAAAAGTCGACCGAAAGGGTAACTCTAGCGCTGAGAGAGAAAAAGGAGAAGTAAGACGAACGTGAAGACGAAAAGACGTGCCAAGCTGGGCCTTTAAGACGTGTCAATATCTTTCAAGTTGCTTTTGTTAATTTAAATTCAAATTGTTTAAATGTAAACCATCTCACATCTGTATAACTTTATCATTAAAACTAAAATAAAACTACATTCATAAACGTATATTAAATAAAGAACCCCCACATTTTGGGCGCTCGTCCCGGTGTGAATGTAAAAGTGAAAGAAGTGTAAGATCAGTGTAAATTAAAACTATAATTGAAACAATTCAAAGAAAAAGCTGAAAGTGTGAACTAAAATCAAAATATTTTTTTCCTATCAACATGCCGTGTTTAAATGACATTATTGGAAAAAAAATTTCCAATTCAAGCAAAGCGAGCATCAGTGCTTTACATAAGCTTGTATATGAGAGTGAAGGAGATAGAAGAAATCGACAAAGACTAAGAGAATTTTCTGGATTTCAATTTTCTATTGGTGACGCCGAATACATAAGAAAACACCCATACATTGAACAGAATTTGTCTGAACGCGATTTTGTGTGTATATGTATTTTACTCGGAATTGAAGTATGAAGTTGAGAATGTACAGTCGCACATTCTAACAAAATCTTCTTGCCACAAATTTGCTTTCCGAAGGTCATGAAAGCGACGACGAAGTTGAAGCAGAAGATAATGAAGAAATGTTGCACAAATAAGCGTGTACAACGGCGCAGAGGATGAAATAGAAAGAGGACAGGCAAATTCACGACGAAATAGTGGAAACGTTAGATCACAGTGTGACACATCTATGCGTTTTGGAATGAATTTTCGAGACATTGAAGAAACGATCAGACCATTTGATGGAACAAACTCCATAGGAATCGAAAGATGGCTTTCAGAATTTGAAGATCAAGCTCTTTTAATGGATTTTAATGACCTTCAAAAATTGATATTCGTGAAGAAGTCACCAAGAGGAATTGCAAAGTTATTTGTTCTAGGCGAAAGAGGAATAAATACATGGGCTCTGCTCAAGGCTGCTTTATTGAACGAGTTCAAACAGACAGTGTCAAGTAAAGAAATACATAAACAGATAAGTGAAAGAAAAAGAAATAAAAGTGAATATTTTCAAGAATATTTTTACAAAATGAAAGAACTTGCATCGCGCGGTAAAATTGAAGATGAAGCTTGGATTTAATATATAATTGACGGAATCGACGAACGCGAAATAAATAAATCAGTGTTATATTTCGCAAAAGATTTAAAAGAATTTAAAACAAAAATAAAAAGCTATGAAATAATGAGTGAAAAGTCTAAGTTTGCCAGTGTCATTGAAAAAAAAGTGTTGCATAACAGCAAAAGAACAAAAGAGGTCAGTTGTTATCATTGCGGACAAAAAGGTCATATTGCAAATGAATGTTCTAGTAAATCAAAAGGAAGAAAGTGCTTCAAGTGCAACCAATTTGGCCATATCGCCAACAAATGCAGTCTTGCTAACAAAAATGATGAACCGAAAATAAATGCATGTAGCATACAATCAAAAAATGATATAACAAATAAATCAGTTTTAATAGATAATATAATGTGTATGGCTTTGTTTGACGCAGGCAGTAAATTCAACATTATATGCGAAGATTTTTACGAGGAACTAAATAAACCAAAACTTCAACGCTGTGCAGGTGTGTGTCCATTGGATTCGGTAGCGATAGAGTGGACAATCAAATTAGACCAATTGGACATTTTGAAAAGTTCGCAGAAATTGATAATGATGAATATCTTCTTGATTTTTTTATTGTTCCCATAAATTGCATGGACATTAAACTAATTATCGGTCAACAAATATGTTTGTTTGCAGAAATTACTTTCAGCCGTAAAGGGCTTTCGGTGAATAAAATACTTGATAATAAAACAAAGAACTGTGATTCAAACATAATGAAAATCGAAGCTATTGTGGAAAATGATGAAATTAATATTGATGAAGCTGCAAGTAAAGAAGCAACAAATTACGTTCGTGAAATAATTGAACACTATAAGCCGACCAAGTTGAAATCAACCCAAATAGAGATGAACATAACTTTAAATGCTGAAACCCCAATTTTTTCACGTCCAAGGAGACTACCTTTTCAGGAAACTAAAATCGTAGATGAACAAATCGAAGAGTGGATGGAATATGATATTATAGACTCTAGTTCGGAGTTTACAAGTCCCGTAGTGCTCGTTAAAAAGCGTGACGGATCACCGAGACTTTGCATAGATTTTCGACGACTTAATAAGGTAATTATTAAAAATCATTTTCCCCTGCCCCTCATTGAAGACCAAGACGCCAAAATATTCAGCACTATAGATCTAAAAAACGGATTTTTCCACGTACCAATTGCCAAGTCTAGCAGAAAGTATACCTCATTTGTAACGCAGAGTGGCCAATATCAATTTAAAGTTCCTTTTGGACTTTCCAACTCACCTGGTGTTTTTCAAAGGCACATTAACGCTGTTTTTCGACCACTTACTCGCCGAAGTATTGCACTCCCCTATATTGATGACGTAATTATTCCAGCGAAAGATGAAAACGAAGCTGTATCAAATTTAAAAGAAGTCATTGATACATGCAAAGATTATGGACTGGAACTCAACATTAAAAAATGCCATTTCCTTAAAAGACGTATACAATTTCTTGGTCATGTAATTGAAAATCAGATGATATTTCCAACACCAGAAAAAATAGATGCCGTTTCAAAATTTAAAATGCCGCAAACACCGAAGCAAGTAAAGAGTTTTTTGGGCTTAAGTGGATATTTTAGGAAATTTATACCAAATTATGCACTAATTGCAAAGCCGCTGACAGATGTATTAAAATCTAATAATAAATTTTCTTTTGGTCCAGACGAAGCAAATGCAGTTAGCTCACTAAAGATGTCGCTAACTAGTAACCCAGTATTGAAGTTCGAAACAGAACTCCACACAGACGCTTCGATAGATGGACTCGGTGCTGTTCTACTGCAAAAATCGCCTGAAGATGGAAAACTTCACCCAGTATACTTTTTCAGTAGAAAGACCACAGATGCGCAACGCAAGTACTCGAGCTATGAATTAGAGATTCTCGCAGTCATAGAAGCCGTTAGCCGTGGGGCGAAGAGTTCCAATGGGGAGAGCCCAATTCTATTGCCAGTATTTGTGTGGGGGATGAATTAAACGCGCGTTAACTCGTTTGCAAAGCACAGGCCAGATTTATTTACAATAAGTACCGGACCGGGTCACAATATTAAAATAGGGCGTTACGAGTAAAGAAAAACTTATTGAGAGTTATGAGGCCAAGAAAATCTCGGATGACGATGGTAGTTGCCGGGGATGAAAAACTCAACTTGCCAAGATGGAGTTTTTCATAGAACTTAGCTTAGTAATTAATTCAGTGTGCCCGTTCGGGGATAGTGGTAAAAGCCTTTTTCTTTCCCCTGCTGGTCACCCTTTCTGGCGTGAACATACCGCCCCCCTTGCAACAAGTTGCAATAGCCCGGGTGGACTGGTGAGGATGGGGAGCAGCAACGTTCTGGAGCGTCGCGCTAAAGGAGTTCCGAACTGAACACACATTTGGACTTGATGACCTCAGGATAGAGGTTTGCTTCGTGGACAGGAGTGACGTCTGCGTGGGCTCTGGGGGTAAGAACTTGGAGTTGGACGTAGCGGATGCCGTGGGATGAAGGAGGCTATGGTGTTTCTCACCACACCGGCGACAGCCCGATTTGCTTCGACACAATCCCGTGGAATGCTCGTGGGCGAGGCAGTTAGGACAGTATTTGTGCGCTAATACTGCCTGAAGTCGCCTTGTCGCGCAGAGATTGAGGAACTGCCGACATTTGCGGAGCACAGAAACTCCTCCGCAGACCTTGCACTGGTAAAAGTTCTCTCGATGAAGTCCATCGCTTCCTTCGAGGCTGGGACGAGAGGTTCTTGGAGACGCGGAAATTTGAGCTGCCAATTCAGACGTGGACCCAGTGGTAGGCTCAACTGTGGGACCGCACAGAATCCACCCGAATATCGTCTCCAGAGCAAGGAGGGACCCGCAAATGCCCTTTTCGATGCGCTTTCCTAAAACGCGCGGGAGAAGATCCACACCGATGATTAAGTCTACTGGAGAACTTTCGTGGAAATGTGGATCTGCCAGGGGAAGACGCGGAATGTTCTCCTTTATCTTTGTGGGGACCGGGCAGGATGGAATTGCGCTAGAAAGGTTGGGCAAGACGAATGCGCGCGCTTCCACGTGCTTGGAAGGATCTCTAGGAGAAGAGATTTTTAGTTCGCATACTTTGTGAGAGTTGGTGGCAACACAATTGCAGATGCCACTGATTTCAGCGTCAGTGACATGGAACCGGGGTCTCACCAGATCTAACATCCTCTTGGATAGGATCGGTGTCTATCAAGTGCGTGGAATTCGGCACCTTGATGTCGTATAATTACCATGGCCGTACCCAGCAAACCTTTACGAGGCGTGGATATTCGGAACTTCTGGAGGCCATGGCTTGGATTTGGGGGCTCAACAGACTCTGCAGGGAGAGCATTTGTTTGTTGTCGCCGAGGATTTATTTTTGGTGGCTGCACACTGGAAGTCGTCACTGTGGAATTGTTAATGCGATGCAAGAGTGTGTGGTGCCGCTCCTGGCATATGCGGCATGAATGAAGACTGGGACACTCTCGCAATTGATGGCCACGTGCAAAGCAATTAAGACATAAATTCAGATGTTTAATTGCCGCCACTCGTTCTTCCACGGGCATATCTGCGAATTTTGGACAGACGCGGATCGGATGGTTCTCATTGCCACACAATTGGCAGGCAATTATTGACAATGACGGTAGTGGTCAAAGACTGGAATCTAGTCGGAGGCCCAGATTTGCGGACGGCTGCTGGGATTACTTGTAGCGCAGGAGTGGGCTTTCGACCTTCCAACATTTCTAGAACG
The DNA here is from genome assembly GCA_018903575.1 of Drosophila saltans. Lineage (NCBI taxonomy): Eukaryota > Metazoa > Arthropoda > Insecta > Diptera > Drosophilidae > Drosophila > Drosophila saltans. Next base: position 5,783 of record JAEIGH010000108.1, read on the forward strand.
CGATACCGATCTATTAGAAAGTTGTTCAGGTCGGACCAGGATGAAAGGTCAGTCTTGTTTGGGATGGATTGTTCCCATAATGCGATGGTGGCGTTGGGCAGTTTGGATATACAAAGCGCCACCAACAAGACGTCCCAGTTCTCTGTGCTAACACCGGATCGCGTGAGCGTGGTTGAGCACCCTTGGATGGTGGTCTGGATATCTTTCATGGCGGCGCAAGTCTCGTGAACGACTGCTGGAAGGTTAAAGAGAATCTTCATCTGGCTGGCAACAAGCTGTCTCTTGTTTTCAAACCGAGCTTGAAGATTCTCCCAAGCCACATGGAAACCATCATTAGTGAGTGGGAAACTGGAAACAATTGCCTTTGCCTCGCCGCGCGTTTTGGACACCAGATGATACAGCTTTTCAACTGGTGCCAACATCGGATTGTTCACATACAAGGCTGTGAAGAGGTCGCGGAACGTGGGCCACTGATTATAGTCGCCCGTGAACACGTCCACCTCACACGGAGGTAGCAGATAGCCAGCATGGACGTGCTGTTCTCGGATTTCGGGGGCGTTCTGGGACGCCGGAGTTGTAGCAGACGACTGGAGTCGCTCTATGCGTTCTCCTAAGGTGCTACCGCACCGTACGTACACCATATATACGTATTCATATTTGGATTGCACCGTCACCAAATTGGTCTTGCTTTCTTCGCTCGCGTCAACCGAAAGGGCTCTGGTACAAGATAAGTACTCGGATTCGACTCTGCTCCACAGGACCTTTGTCTGCTCCAAGTGCATTTTCATCGAAAACAATGGCACATCACCCTTGAGGGAGCCCATTGTGTTGACCTCGAAATCGGTCAGACCGTCACAAGCGGCGATAAAGTGGTTTACGGACATGTCAGCTGCTTCGGACAGTCGCTGGGACTCAGATCGGGTTATTGTTTTGAATGTGGGAGCGGAAACCGTGACGCGTGGAATGGATTGGGCGCTAGAGTAGGAGTGCGCGGGCGAGGGAATGCGACTGCAGACGGATGCTCTTTTGGGCGCAGTGCCGGAAAGGCCTGGTACAGATTGAGCGTTGGAAGAACGCTTGACGGTTTCGGTATTGCGGGATACCTTGGAATTAGATAGCGGCGTGGATGGCGAGGTGGATCGCCGCGTAGACGATCGGTTTTGTGGCTGCTTTTAGTAGGATCTGTGGGCATAGCTGGATTGGACTAGATCGAGTCACGAAGGATATCATGTTGGTCAACGAATTTGACCGTAGTGGACTGTATGATATCGGAATTGGAAACCGAACGGATGCGTCGGCAAATCGATGAGTGGAAAAAACAATAAATAAAGATATATATTTTGAAGATGAAATCCCAGAAAAATGAGAATAAATAATTTTAAAATGTGATTTGTGTGGCGACTGTAGTTTATGTGGTCCAGTGGAAACGGACCAAAACCATTAAGCGCTATTTCGATTTACCTTTCGGATTAATTTGTTCAGATGATTTTATTTGCTGCAAGCGGGTCGAAAAGCCGCTAAGATTCGTCCGTGGCTGGAATGCCCTGTGCTTTATATTGCACGGTATTTTATAAGATTTAAGATTTTGGAAAAATTAATTATAAAAAATAAAAAAACCGGAATATTTTGAATCGATTTCGCTGGAAATACGAAACGGGAAAGGGCGCAAACTTTTGTGGAAATTTGTCAACAAAATTAAATTTTATTGACGGAAATTATTAGTCCCGCACAGACGAAATTGTCGAAATTATTAATTTGGAAGTGGAATAAATTTTTTTAAAATATTTATTCTGGAATTTATTTATTTATACTTGAGAAATTTAATTTTTATTTCATTTATTGCTGGAGAAGCAACTATCCTGACGGTGATCGCAGTCGTGATTTGTGATCGTCACGGGCCACCACTAATGGACATCAGCTGTGCTGCCAATTGGTGGTTTGTTTACTTTTGGAAATTTGCAATTTTGTAGTTAATTCTGCGCAATGATTTAAAGAATTGATGTGAAAGTGATGTGCAACTGCCGAAAAATTTATAAAGTTGGTGCGGGAAACCAATGAAAACAGATGCCACGGGAGTAGTGTCTTATATACACAAAGTATGTAAATGCCGGTGCACCTGTGTATGTGTTCATATATGGATATACATACATATGTACATATGCAAGTGTGGGCGCATATGCATTTACCAATGTGTGTTTTAAATTTAAATTGGATTTCATTTTTTTTTTTGAGTTTTTGGAACGAAGAGGCACTGGCCGAAATTATGGCCAAGTCAATTACAGGTGAGTTTGTTGGTGATCTTGGGCCAAACACGAAAACTAAAGCACTTTTTAATTTCAGCTTGCACTTGCACTCACGTATGCATATGGATATGTATATGTGTAGATAATTTTGTCGGTATTGGAAACAATAAAAAATCAAAAGGAATGGATTGGAATTGCTAGGATAAGCTACTAAATCAGGATAGATGAATTAAAGACAATGGAATGTCCCCACAAATTAGAGTGAAAAGTCGCTATAGAAAAGAGCGGGAACTTTTCACTACAGGTATGTATGTATGTATGTGTATGTATTGTTGAATGAATGGAATGGCAATAAGAGTGTTTCTACTTATCAGATTCTTCACCGATGCGAAGCTGGGGCGTGTGGAAGGATATCCGGCTCGAAGGACCAATGATTGTGGTGGGGCGAAGAGTTCCAATGGGGAGAGCCCAATTCTATTGCCAGTATTTGTGTGGGGGATGAATTAAACGCGCGTTAACTCGTTTGCAAAGCACAGGCCAGATTTATTTACAATAAGTACCGGACCGGGTCACAATATTAAAATAGGGCGTTACGAGTAAAGAAAAACTTATTGAGAGTTATGAGGCCAAGAAAATCTCGGATGACGATGGTAGTTGCCGGGGATGAAAAACTCAACTTGCCAAGATGGAGTTTTTCATAGAACTTAGCTTAGTAATTAATTCAGTGTGACCGTTCGGGGATAGTGGTAAAAGCCTTCTTCTTTCCCCTGCTGGTCACCCTTTCTGGCGTGAACAATTACTATATTCTAAACATTGATGACAAAATTGAAAAATATATTAAATGCTGCATACCGTGTATCATGAGCAATCGTAAACGAGGCAAACAGGAAGGATTCCTACACCCACTGCAGAAGGAAGATACCCTATTATATACCTATCACATTGACTTTTTAGGACCACTTGAATCAACGCATAAGGACTACAAGCACATTTTGGCTGTTATTGATGCATTTACCAAATTCTGTTGGCTATACCCGACTAAATCAACAACTACAAATGAAGTCATTACAAAGCTGACCGTACAAAGCGCATTTTTTGGAAATCCCGCTATTATTATTTCGGATAAAGGTGCTGCGTTTACTTCGGAAACTTTTATTAAGTATGGCATTGACGAAAATATTAAGCTGGTGAAGACGACTACAGGTTTACATCGCGTAAATGGAGAAGTTGAAAGGCTGAATGCGATCATCATCCCAGTTCTGTCAAAGCTTAGTGTCGACGAAACACGTAAACAGAGTCCAGCAAGCAATCAATTCTACATTTGCAAGAAGTATTGATACTACCCCTTTTGAGCTGCTAATAGGAGTTAAAATGCGAACCAAAGACAACAACCAAATTTTAAATCTTATTAATCAAGAATCTTTAGCTTCTTTCAGTAATGACCGCAACGATTTAAGACGCAAAACTCATATACTGAAAATTCAAAGTGAGAATAAGGAGTCATACAACCTCAGATGCAAACCAGCAAAACCATATGACGTGGGCGATCTAGTCGCCATAAAGAGTTTGGAGGTGGTCTGAAACTAAAACCGAGGTTCCTTGGCCCATACTAGATCGTTAAGGTGAAGCAAAACGATGCTTATGATGTACAAGAGATGGGAAACTCAGACGGTCCGAAGAACACTTCAACGTGTGCCGAATATATGAAGCCATGGTCTATAAACTATGACTTTGATGACGAGGAAGCATTCGAGGCGAATGTTTAGTCAGGACGGCCGGATGTGGGATGGTAACACTATCCAAAACCAATATCTCTAGACAACGAGAAGTATGTAATATGCCAGACGACAAAGATGCCAGCTGAGAAAGATGCCAGACGACGAAAAGTCGACCGAAAGGGTAACTCTAGCGCTGAGAGAGAAAAAGGCGAAGTAAGACGAACGTGAAGACGAAAAGACGTGCCAAGCTGGGCCTTTAAGACGTGTCAATATCTCTCAAGTTGCTTTTGTTAATTTAAATTCAAATTGTTTAAATGTAAACCATCTCACATCTGTTTAACTTTTACAAACGTATATTAAATAAAGAACCCCCACATTTTGGGCGCTCGTCCCGGTGTGAATGTAAAAGTGAAAGAAGTGTAAGATCAGTGTAAATTAAAACTATAATTGAAACAATTCAAAGAAAAAGCTGAAAGTGTAAACTAAAATCAAAATATTTTTTTCCTATCAACATGCCGTGTTTAAATGACATTATTGGAAAAAAAAATTTCCAATTCAAGCAAAGCGAGCATCAGTGCTTTACATAAGCTTGTATATGAGAGTGAAGGAGATAGAAGAAATCGACAAAGACTAAGAGAATTTTCTGGATTTCAATTTTCTATTGGTGACGCCGAATACATAAGAAAACACCCATACATTGAACAGAATTTGTCTGAACGCGATTTTGTGTGTATATGTATTTTACTCGGAATTGAGTATGAAGTTGAGAATGTACAGTCGCACATTCTAACAAAATCTTCTTGCCACAAATTTGCTTTCCGAAGGTCATGAAAGCGACGACGAAGTTGAAGCAGAAGATAATGAAGAAATGTTGCACAAATAAGCGTGTACAACGGCGCAGAGGATGAAATAGAAAGAGGACAGGCAAATTCACGACGAAATAGTGGAAACGTTAGATCACAGTGTGACACATCTATGCGTTTTGGAATGAATTTTCGAGACATTGAAGAAACGATCAGACCATTTGATGGAACAAACTCCATAGGAATCGAAAGATGGCTTTCAGAATTTGAAGATCAAGCTCTTTTAATGGATTTTAATGACCTTCAAAAATTGATATTCGCGAAGAAGTCACCAAGAGGAATTGCAAAGTTATTTGTTCTAGGCGAAAGAGGAATAAATACATGGGCTCTGCTCAAGGCTGCTTTATTGAACGAGTTCAAACAGACAGTGTCAAGTAAAGAAATACATAAACAGATAAGTTAAAAAAAAATAAATAAAATTGAAAATTTTCAAGAATATTTTTACAAAATGAAAGAACTTGCATCGCGCGGTAAAATTGATGATGAAGCTTTGATTTAATATCTAAATCATCAAAATGATGTGTGGCGATGCCATATCCTGTTCTGCTTGTTATAGTTGGTTGATGCTGTGGGAACTGCGCCGCAGATCTCAACTGGTCCGCATAGGATTTTTTTAAAAGGGTAACTCTAGCGCTGAGAGAGAAAAAGGAGAAGTAAGACGAACGTGAAGACGAAAAGACGTGCCAAGCTGGGCCTTTAAGACGTGTCAATATCTTTCAAGTTGCTTTTTGTTAATTTAAATTCAAATTGTTTAAATGAAAACCATCTCACATCTGTGTAACTTTAGCATTAAAACTAAAATATAACTACATTCATAAACATATATTAAATAAAGAACCCCCATATTAATATGATTATAAATAAATAATTTATATCATATCATTATTTTGGGCAATTTTAGGATTTTCAAGAAATCCATATTAAACAAAAATCACTTCTTTAAAAACTATTAACGGCCGAGATTTGCGACCTATCGTTTTTCTGCTTTACACACTTATGTATGTTCGGACTTAGTAAAGTTTTGCCGTTTTGTTGAAATCACCAAAAAATGTGTAGCAGTAGTCTGCTCTTTCCGTCAATTCCTTTTAATTTCAGTTTTTGCAATCATATAATATAATTTGCACTAAAGCATGTGTGAGATATACAAATACACTCAATTGCTTGCCGACAATTCAAAATTGGTAAAAGAGCTTCGGTGTTATCAGAATGCCTTTAAAAGTCCATATGGATTATGGGATATAGATATATTTTATGAAAAAGTGTATATACTTGTTTTCTTATATTTACATCTGATAAATATTATATTGTCTGCAGGCTTCACTGCTTGGTGGTGCCTATCCGTGAATTTCTTTTAACTTCAGTTTTTGCAATCTCATATATACTTCCCAATGAATCAACTGAGAGAGCTATATATGACAATTTTTTATGGTTAGAACTAGGGGGCGGTATCGAGTTGCCTTTAAAATCCATATGGATTATGGGATATATTTGATGAAAATGTATAAAATATATATTTTGTTTTTTTTATATTTATATCTGATAAATATAATATTGTCTGCAATATTGTCTTCCGTCAATTCCTTAACATATACTTTCCAATATATCCAATATAATATAATATAATATAATATAATATAATATAATATAATATAATATAATATAATATAATATAATATAATATAATATAATATAATATAATATAATATAATATAATATAATATAATATAATATAATATAATATAATATAATATAATATAATATAATATAATATAATATAATATAATATAATATAATATAATATAATATAATATAATATAATATAATATAATATAATATAATATAATATAATATAATATAATATAATATAATATAATATAATATAATATAATATAATATAATATAATATAATATAATATAATATAATATAATATAATATAATATAATATAATATAATATAATATAATATAATATAATATAATATAATATAATATAATATAATATAATATAATATAATATAATATAATATAATATAATATAATATAATATAATATAATATAATATAATATAATATAATATAATATAATATAATATAATATAATATAATATAATATAATATAATATAATATAATATAATATAATATAATATAATATAATATAATATAATATAATATAATATAATATAATATAATATAATATAATATAATATAATATAATATAATATAATATAATATAATATAATATAATATAATATAATATAATATAATATAATATAATATAATATAATATAATATAATATAATATAATATAATATAATATAATATAATATAATATAATATAATATAATATAATATAATATAATATAATATAATATAATATAATATAATATAATATAATATAATATAATATAATATAATATAATATAATATAATATAATATAATATAATATAATATAATATAATATAATATAATATAATATAATATAATATAATATAATATAATATAATATAATATAATATAATATAATATAATATAATATAATATAATATAATATAATATAATATAATATAATATAATATAATATAATATAATATAATATAATATAATATAATATAATATAATATAATATAATATAATATAATATAATATAATATAATATAATATAATATAATATAATATAATATAATATAATATAATATAATATAATATAATATAATATAATATAATATAATATAATATAATATAATATAATATAATATAATATAATATAATATAATATAATATAATATAATATAATATAATATAATATAATATAATATAATATAATATAATATAATATAATATAATATAATATAATATAATATAATATAATATAATATAATATAATATAATATAATATAATATAATATAATATAATATAATATAATATAATATAATATAATATAATATAATATAATATAATATAATATAATATAATATAATATAATATAATATAATATAATATAATATAATATAATATAATATAATATAATATAATATAATATAATATAATATAATATAATATAATATAATATAATATAATATAATATAATATAATATAATATAATATAATATAATATAATATAATATAATATAATATAATATAATATAATATAATATAATATAATATAATATAATATAATATAATATAATATAATATAATATAATATAATATAATATAATATAATATAATATAATATAATATAATATAATATAATATAATATAATATAATATAATATAATATAATATAATATAATATAATATAATATAATATAATATAATATAATATAATATAATATATTATATTATATATATTATATATTATATATATATATATAATATAATTATATTATATATTATATTATATTATTATATTTTTTGGAACGTGTCCCCGACGCAAATGGAGGTCTAGGGTGCATTAGAATTTTTTTTCCATTTTTCATTTAAATTGGAAAAAAAATATACCAAGGGCACATTAATTTTGGTCTTCGCCAAAACCCTTAATGCTACAGAGCTGAAATTTTACACATAGACTTCTATTGCTGCAGGCGTTGTATATCTCGAAATCATATTTATCGGATAACTATATCATATAGCTCCCATAGGAACGATAGGTCGAGAATAAAGTTAAGCTTCCACAACTTTGTTGTTTTTCAATCCAATATTACGAAATTTGTATTCCAATAGTTTAATTTACTTTCTAAAATATTTACCAAGTTTCATCAGAATCGGTTAACTATATCATATTGCTTCCATAGAAACGATCGGTCAGAAATATAGTTTTAGAGCAATAACTTGAGTGTTTATAAAGCGATTGTCCCGAAATTTTATATTTGAAAGTTTAGTACATATGGAAATGTCTGTGCTAAGTTTCAGCCAAATCGGTTGACTATATGCTATAGTTCCCATAGGAACGATCGTTCAAGAATATAGTCTTAGAGCAATAACTTGGGTGTTTTGAAAGCGATTGCCACGAAACTTGGTTTTTGGAAGTTTAGTATATATAGAAATGTCTGTGCTAAGTTTCAGATAAATCGGTCATCTATATGCAATAGCTCCCATAGGAACAATCGGGCCAAAACATTTTTTTTTCGAAATACTTTTTGTCTCTCATGCTACAAACATTTAATGTAGGTTTGACTTGTTTTATATGCTTTCTAATGATTTTATCACATTATAAATGTGTTATTGTTAAATAACAGTTTGCAAGGGTATACGAACTTCGGCACGGCCGAAGTTAGCCAATCCTTCTAGTTTTTTTTTAATACACAATTTTATATTTTTGTTTAACGTTATTAAAAAAAATGTCTTTATTTAATTTCGACGGAGTTGTTTTTTTACTTTGGTTAAATTTACGGTTAGATAATGAAATTCGTAATCTGAGTGTAGGTCCATAATTCCTGTTTTAAATATAAGATAGCCATTTGGTGCTTTGATGGGATTAATTTCTATACTTTGTGTATGTGTTAGGGGTGCCATTGATAGGAGTAGAAGCAGTAATATTGGAATGTCTGAAATTAGTCAGTATATTTGCTTTGGAGAATTTTCTTTTTTTTTCTTGAATTTTGATTTGTAGTGTGTAGTTTGTCTTCCTCTGTTTGTTTCAATGAAATGTTTGTCGTCAACTTGGGTAATTTCTCCTGTTTTCTTAAATGGTGTAGTAGTTTTACTTCTAACTAACGGGGCTTGCTTATATTTTGTACTTATATGGAAGTCATTTCTATTTTTATTTGTTTTATTTGTTGTCAAATGTTTAGTCTTGTGGTTATAAGTATAAAGGATGGTTTTGAACTTAGGTTGTTTATCTTCTATGCTTGATTCCGTATTAATAACTTTTAGTTTCTCATTCACGGTTCTATAAAATCTTTCTATATCAGAAATGCCATTTTTGCTTGTTGTTATACTTTTTTTTAACGTTTTCGGAGTTAAGCCAATTTTGGACTGCTACCCATATAAATGCGGAATCTTTGTCTGCTTTAATTTCTAAGGGTTTTCCCATGTAATTAAAGATTTTAGTGATTGCTCTTTTTGCTTCTAGCCAATCACGACTTTGAACTTCAACTAGAGAGGCAAATTTAGAATATTCGTCTAAGCATGATAAAAATTGTTGATTGTCAACTAAATAAAAATCCATTAGATATTTTTCTCTGGTATTAAATATTTCTGGGGTGGTTTCAAAAGTTAGTTTAGTATTTCTTTTTTCTGATTTGGACAAATTGCAAATATCGCATTCATTAATAAAGTTCTGAATTAGTTTTTGGTAATCTAGGTAATAGTATTTTTCTTTGAACCAATTTATAGTTTTAGTGATACCTAGGTGAATTAGTGTTTTATGGTTTTTTAAAATAATTTCTTTGAATTCTGTATAAGTGGGTAGTCTTTTAGTTTGAAAGTCGTTCTTAAAGTTTTGGTTCGACTATTGGAACATATAATTTCAACATAAGCTTGTTGGAATATTAAATATCAAAGAAGCTAACTTCGGCTCTGCCGAAGTTTGTATACCCTTGCAGCAAAATAATTGGTATAAATGTTTAACAAAATCAAAAAAAAAAAAACAAAAAAGAAAAAAACACATATAAAAATTTTCACTTCTTCACCGAGTATTGAACCATCAAACACCGAAGCCCATCGTGCCAACGATCTCCACATACTACGCCACCGTCCTAATTCGATATATATGCAAACCCATTGCATCTCGCTCTGTCAATTTTGTTCTGTGCAACAACACAACGCGAATGTTTCTGTCTCTCTCACACACCGCGTGCTGACGAATATTTGTATATGTGTGTGCGTGATTGCTTGGAATATGTTTTTGTTTCTTTGCTGCCAAAGAAAATTGCTTATTTTACTCGAGGTACCTCCACGTTTTAGTTAATAACTCCGGTGATAATTATCCGATCCGACTAATTTTTAAACTTAACCTAAATCATCGATTGGGGAACTTAACTTTTCATGTTTCAACCATGTAGCTTAAAACTTAAGCTCGAAAACGTCTGGCTAAACAGACAGACGGACGGACGGACAGACGGACGGACGGACAGACGGACATGTCTCAATCGACTCGGCTGTTGATTCTGATCAAGAATATATATATACCTTATGGGGTCGGGAACGTATATTTCTATGCGTTACAAACATCTGACCAATTTAATAATACCCTCTGCAAGGGTATAAAAAGTCTGCATCGTCATAGATCGCGTTATTTTTTAAACATAAATATTCTTTGATTAGTTCATTTTGATTAGTCATTTCTTTATAAGATATTTTTATTTTTGTTTTATGAAAGAAGCGAATAGTTTTAATTTTGTCTTCGTTGCTTTTAAGAAATTCGATTTGATGGTTGTAGAAATTCAGAGGTTTTTCAGAAATTAGTATTAAGTTTCGATTATCTTCTTGAGCACTGTGTATTGTTGCCAGGGAACTACTTGTTTCGTCTCCTAAAAAGTTTTCGTCTATTTTAACTCTAGAGAGAGCATCGGTCACATAATTTCCTTTTCCGGGTAAATATTTTATTTTGTAATCGTATTCATTTAATCTAATTTTCCAACGCTGTAATTTTATATTGGGTTTTTGATGTTGGATAACCAAATGAGTGGTTTGTGATCACTTAGGATATCGAAATGTCTTCCGAAGAGATAGGGTCTGAAATATTTAGTTGCCCATACAATTGCTAATAGTTCTTTTTCTATAGCTGAATAATTGAGTTCATGCTCATTAAGGGTTCTGCTAGCAAAACAGACAGTATTATGGCTCTGTGAAAGGACAGCGCCTAAGGCTACGTTACTGGCATCTGTAGTTAAGGAAAAAGGTTTTTTGAAATCAGGGTATGCGAGTATGGGATCATTGGTGATGAGAAGCTTTAATTTCTCAAAGGCTGAAATATAATCTGGGTTATCTATGTTGATTTTGGATCCTTTCTTTAATCCAAGAGTTAAAGGTTTTGCAACCTTTGCGAAGTTAGGAATAAATTCGCGGTAGAATCCGCATAAGCCTAAAAATGATTTAGTTTCTTTCGGTGTTTTAGGAACCGGGAATTTTAAAATTGCTGTGATTTTGTCTAGATTTGGTTTAATGCCGTCTGTGGTTATAATGTGACCTAAGAATTCTGTTTCCCTTTTCAAGAATTCGCACTTATCTAATTGTAATTTTAGATTTGCATTGCGTAGTTTTGTAAAGACTTTTTGGATTGATGCTAAATGTTCCTCCAATAAAGTGGAGTAAATGATAATATCATCCAAATAAACCATACAATCTTTGTAGATAAGATCTTCTAGCAAATTATTCATGCATCTTTGGAATGTGGCTGGTGCATTTTTCAAGCCGAATGGCATTCGTGTGAATTCGAAATGCCCATGTTTTGTTGAGAAAGTGGTTTTTTCAATAGATTTTGGGTCCATTTGAATTTGATGGAATCCCTTGGCAAGTTCAATGGTTGTAAAATACTGACATTTTCCTAATTTGTCAAGAATTTCATCCATTATGGGTATTGGGTATTTTTCGTCAACGGTAATGTCATTTAAACTGCGATAGTCAATGACTAAACGGAACTTTTTTTCTTTTGATGCGTCCTCTTTCTTGGGTACGATCCATATTGGTGAACGATAGGGCGATTCCGATTTTTGTATTATTCCCTGTTGTATCATTTCGTTAATTTATTTATTAATTTCTTCATCAAAAATTTGGGGATGTTTATAGGGGTGCGTATATATAGGGTCTTCGTGTTTAGTACGAATAATATGCTTTATGGTACTAGTAAAAGTCAAATTTTCACCTTTCCTGTACTGAATATCGCTTAAGTCATATAATATTTTTTTTAACTTTTCTCTTTCTTCTGAATTTAAATGATCCAGTCGGAATTCATTATTTTCTTCGATGTTGTTATTTATTTCGTATGCAAATGCATCGTAGTCAAAATCTATAGGGGGATAAGGAATTGATTCTGATGTCTCTTCTTCGTTGTTGGTGAACTTAAAATAGAATTTATGATTTGATAATGTTACACTGTTATCATTATAATCAATAAGAGCTTGACTAGCTTTAAGGTAATTTCTATCTAAGAGTATATCATACGTAGTTGAAAAATTATGATAATAAAATTTTTGGGTTGTTTGACATAGTTTGCTGGGTGTAAAGGAAATACTTTTATTAAGCTAAATTACGCCTTTTATCGTCTGATTATTCAATTTTTCTGAGGTTTCGGGGAAATTAAAGAAGTTTTCGTTGAGAAGGTTTATTGATGAACCTGTATCAATGATACATTTAAGAGGTGTGTTGTTTATAGTTAATAAGATATAGAGGTTTCTTCTGTTTGATCTATCTGATGAATTGGTTCCGAGGCTGTCTGATGAAAATTTTCGGACCAGTTCATCCTACTCTGTCCGCTACCTGATGGCCTAATTCGTTTTATAGGTGCGTTCAATATGCCCGAGTTTGTTTGTTGTACGTGGTTATTAGTCATGTTTTGGTTGGGTCGGAATCTGTCAGCATCATAAATATTATGCCGTTGGTAGTTCTGTCGTTGGTAGTTTGGTCGTTGGTAGTTTGGTCTAAATTGATTGTTAGAGGGTGTCGGATTGGGTCTTGGGTTGTGATTAACTGGTTGATAAGGTGTTGGGTTATAATTGGGTTGAGGTACGAACTGATCATAACGTGGTTGAAAAAATGTAGGGAATCTTTGAGTGTTGTTAGTAGTTTGAGGGGGTTTTTAAATGATTTCTCAAATGTGGGTTGTTTGTGGGTTGACTTATGCATATCAATAATATCTTCAACTAGGCCCTTTTCTTGTAAGAAACTTTTCAATGATAGTAAATCTAAGATATTAGTGTTTATGATTCTTAAATATATTTGCATGGGTATCGTTTTCTAATTCTAGCTTACTCGTTAACTTTTGTTTTCTGCGTTCTGCTTCGTCCAGGAATTCTCGGATGTTGCCTTTGTAGGGGGTGTTACGGAAATTCTCCAACAGCGTCTCATTGGGTGTCCGCGGTTTAAAATTCAATATCAACTGGTTTCGTAGGTCGGTCCAGGTAGTTAAGGTTGTTGTTCCCAGCGGACGCATGATTTCACCGCTGATACTGCGATCAATGTAATGTAAAATAAATGGAGAGTATGTAGTCAATACGACTAATAAAGGTGAATAGTGCATCGGGATTGCCGTTGAATTTTTCAACACTTCCAAGTTGGTGGACGGCTTCCGCCATACTAGATTCAGTGAGGGTGGATGAACCATTTTATTTGGTTCTTGGTTTGGAGATTTGTTTTATTATTTGTGCGTTGATATTTTTTCTTATATAAAAATTTTTGTTTTTGTATTTGTTTCTTATTTTTTTTCTTGTGAATTTCTTATTTTTAGATTTTTTTTTTTATATTATTGAATTTTTTGGTCTTAACTTATTTCTCGTGTCTTTTAGCACTAAGATTCTTTTGCGGATAAAACAGGTTGTTAAGTGTCTTCTGGTATATTTCCAGTTGTTATCGGTACAAAGGTCCTGGCATTTAACTCAGGTTTGAAACCTTAGCACAAAAAGTCTTGGTTGGAAACACAAGTTTTGCACTGCACTTTAACTTTTTGTTTTATCCTACCGACTGCGCCAATTTTATATTTTTGTTTAACGTGGATTAAAAAAATATGTCTTTATTTAATTTCAACGGAGTTGTTCTTTTACAAAGGATACTTATAGTACTTATAGTATTTATCGCGAATTAAAAATGTAAAGGAGAACTAAACTCCAACAGAAGTGTTCGCGTATCAAGAACTGAACTGAATTAACTGAACTGTTCGCGTATCAAGTGTAAAGAAGAACTAAAACTGATGTCTTAAAGTTCTAAGATTATTTATAGGAGGTTTTTCGGGGGTGGCGTGATTTTTGGGAGTTGGCTTAAGTGGCCTGATCGATTCTGATTGGTCACTTCGAAGATTTGTTTTGAATAATGATTTCCCACGAAAAGGGTGTAAAGTGATCTTCTTGTTTTGGATGCTGCAGCTGCGCGTATGAGTTAGATGGGGTCAATTGTTTATAATATAAAAAGGGGTCAAGATTTGCTTAGCTTGCATATTTACGCGTGGGAATTGGATGGGGTGAATTGTTTATAACAAAATAAAGGAAGGTCAAGATTTACTGAGTTAGCATTTTAAAGATGGGGTGAATTGTTTATAATAAAGTAATAAGAGTGGTATTATATGGGGATGCGGATATATTACTTTATGTATGTTCCACTGTATGGCATTGACATCGCAACGCTTGTATTGTTGTTAATGTTCCTTTAAAATATTTTGTAACAAACCTTTATTATTTTTATATTCCTGATATTAAAGTTAACTTGATTGAGCAACGTGAGAGTGACTCTAAATTCTGTAATTTGTTGATCATTATTATATTATTATTTATTTATATACATATATATATATATGTAAGGTAAAGCACCTTATTTATTAATTATTGATTACGAATAGTGATTGACAGATTTACATATATTTGGCAACTTAGAACAGCGACTGGCGACTGGCGATGACTGGAGACTAAGGCTTAAGACTGCAACTTAATATCGGCGATTCCACAACCAAAATCCACGACTTGACAACTTTACTTCGACGACTTGACAACTTTATTTCGACGACTTTTATAACTTCCGACTTCAACTTTGCTCTTCACGACACGTCTGCTTTCCCAAAAAAACTGCTGCCCAAAATCCCCATATTCTCTCCCAGTGATGCCAGCTCGATCGCTTATTAGTGTGACCCTCTTTACATTCGGCCATCCTGATCCTCGTCGTCTGTCCCAGACGACCACACATCTTCGTTTTCATTTGCGTACTTCCAAAGTTTCATATTATCGTTACTAGTACAGGTAACGGCTGGGCCTTCCATTTGAGCTGCCTTTTTAACGTCATATCGTCCGTTCCTCTTCACTTTAATGACTGTATAAGGACCAAGAAATGAGCTAGAGAGTTTCCTTCCAGCGACGAATTGAGTGCGTTTGATCGCAACCAAATCGCCCTCTTTGTATATGCGCTCTACTGTGCCACTCCTGTCATAATTCTTTTTGTATTTCTCCTGCGCTTCTTGTATTTGCTTACTCGCTTCCTGCCGTATTTTGTACCTTTATAAATCGAAATCATCAATCATTTCTTCTTCCAATATTGATAGAATGGTATCGCTGACCTTGTTGAGCATCTTGAACATTAATGAGCATCAAACATTAATTGAAAGGGCGTCTTTCCCGTGGAGCAATGCATGTGGGAATTGATGGCTCTTTGTATTTGTGGGACGAATTTATACCACTTCGACGTATCTTCTATTGACATCTTCGCAATCATTGAAAGGATGCATCTATTGACTCGCTCAACTTGACCGTTTCCTCGAGCAACTCCTGTAGTTGTCCAAACATGATGAATTCCGTTTTCTTTCACGTAGTCTTCAAATGGCTTTGAAGTAAAAGCTACTCCTCTATCGCTGACAATGCGGGTTGGATGCCCGAAAACAACTGACCATTCTTCTAGTTTCTTTATAACCTCCTCGTATCCTGTGCTTCTTGTCGTAAATAACCATACAAATTTAGTAAATGCATCGACAACTGCAAAAATAAATTTGTACTGCTTTGAAGTAGCATCCATTGGTCCTAAGTGATCTACATGTATTGTATGAAGCGGTTTATCTCCCTTTTCAACGCAATATAGATGTCCTTCTTGTTCGCCTAGCTTCTTGTTCACTAGAATACATTGAACGCAGCCGTTTATTATCTGTGCGACTTTTCTCTCTGCATGTGGAATCCAAAATTGTTGCTGCAAACTATGCGTAGTTTTTTGCAAAGCAAAGTGACCAACGTTGTGCGCTTCCCTTATAATTTCGTGTTCCATTGCCTTGGGTACCACCAGTAGATCGTTTCCATTAATCGTTTTGTACAGTATTCCTCCTTTCGTATGGAACTCTTTATACGGTTGGGTCTTCAAAATTTCCAAAACAGCTGATACGTACTCATCCTTCTGTTGGGCAGTTTTCAAACGTGCTGAAATCTCGGCTGATACTGCGAATACGTCAACTGGATACCGACTGAGACTGTCGACGTGTTTCATCCTGTTTCCTGGACGGTGCTCGATTTCAAAAGTAAAGTCTTCCATGTACAAGATCCATCCAGTGACCTCTCGTGGAACATCCCGTCTCTTTACTGTCTGAGTAAATGCTACACAATCGGTGACCAATCTGAAGTTAACTCCTAACAGGTAATGGCGAAATTTTCTGATTGCCAGGTAGGCTGCTTTCACTTCCAATATATAGCTGTGTCGTTTTGCGTCTGCCGGAGATGTTTTCTTGCTCCAATAAGCAACTGGATACAGTTTCTCTTCAAACTTCTGAAGCAATATCCCTCCAAATCCATTCATTGAAGCATCTGTGTGTAATTCGGTTCTAGCTTCTCTACAATATAGATGTAGGACTGGTTCTCGGGTCAGGACATCTTTTAGCTGATTCACAGCATTAAGTTCAGCTATTTCGAATTTAAATACGACGTCTTTTTTCAGAAGATCTGTCAACGGGCGAGCAATATTCGCATAACTTGGTATAAACTTTCGAAAGAATCCTGTCAGTCCAAGAAATGATTGAATATCTTTGACGTTTTTCGGAAAAGGAAACTTCTGAACGGCTTGTATCTTCTCCTGTCCAGGTCGGATTTTACCATCCTCAATGGTATGTCCCAGAAAATTTATTCTGTTTTGTAGGAAATGGCACTTTTTCCATTTAATTCGTAAGCTATACTTGGCTGCTTCCTGCAAAACTATTTTCAGCTTGCCGATACATTCTTCGTTTGTTTGTGCGTATATTATTATGTCGTCTACATATATCTGCATAACGTCTTTCTTAATCAGGTTTTGAAAAACGATATTCACGAATCGGTTGAATACAGCAGGCGAGTTGCAAAACCCATAAGGTGCTCTACAAAACTCAAACAAGCCCTCTTTTGTAGCAAATGCAGTGCTCTACAAAACTCAAACAAGCCCTCTTTTGTAGCAAATGCAGTGTAACGCCGACTTGATTCCTCAATTGGTACGTGTAGAAAACTGTTTTCCAGATCCATGACAATAAACACCTTTTGCAGCTTGAAGTTTTTCTAGAACGTCATCCATCATTGGTACAGGAAAACTATCTCGAAGTACCATGCCATTCAGCTGACGATAGTCAATGCAAACTCTGATTGTTCCATCTTTCTTCT
Organism: Drosophila saltans; assembly: GCA_018903575.1. NCBI lineage: Eukaryota > Metazoa > Arthropoda > Insecta > Diptera > Drosophilidae > Drosophila > Drosophila saltans. The sequence continues at coordinate 23,849 of JAEIGH010000108.1, forward strand.
TAACCAGGACTATTCGGCTGGCAAAGTTCGAAGTCGATTTGCAGATTACGCCATCTTTCAGCCATTCCTCGACTTGTTTCTTTACAGCTTCAGCTTCCATCGGTGTCTGTCGACTTGGTTGGTGACGAAACGGTTTTATGTGCTCATCAGGAATAATCTTCATCTGAACCGGGCAATCGATTGGTGACTTCGCTGGCTTGTACTCATCAATTATTGATTGAATTACAGGCTTGAACTGAGTGGGAACGCTTATGTTATTCTCTACTTCAACAATGTTCTACATACTTAGCTCATGTATTCCCGCGCTGTTCGTCTGAGCTGGCGAAGTGAATGTAAAACCATCTTTGTCCAATGTAACTCGAAATTGTGAGGCAAAATCGAAGCCAAGTAGAACGTCGTTTTCTACGTTAAAGTCAGGGACTTCACGATACCAACAAATGTACCCAGCGGCTGTGTCTTCACATTTCCCAATCCTCGCAGAATGACGTAACTTTTTTCCAAACTTATTTTACCCAGTTTCTTCATTATAGACTGTCGGACAATCGAGACATCAGAGCCAGTGTCGACCAGGCAAGCCACTTTAAATCCGTTTAGAATGACGTCCTTCAAACGTTTTGAGGATTTCACTACTTGTACGTTTTTCGTCGTCTGTGGGCAATTTTTCGATATATGACCTACGCCGTCGCACTTGAAGCATTTCGTGCCTACACTGCAGTCTTTTCTCAAATGTTCTATTGATCCGCAATTGTAGCAACGAGTCATTTTACTGCCGCTGGACATGCTTTTCTTGCCACCACTGTGTTGCTTCCCTTGTCGTACAGTTACACATTTACGTTCGTAGACACCGAATTTCTCCTTTAGCTCCTGAAGTGATCTGCAGCTATACATGCCAAATTTGTATTCGTTGGGAATACCCGGTCCATCCAGTATATACCCAATAATGGACTCCTCATCAATCTGTCCTTGCACGGCGATACTTTTCATGACCAGCATGTATTCATGGAAGCTCTCTTCTTTCTTTATTTTTCTTTCCTGCAACTTTGCGTGGAGGTCAGCACTTCTTATTGTACGTTTGAACTCTGCCACCAGTACGCTTCTCAACTGGTCAAACGTATTTACCACCACGGTGTCCAAAAACATCTTTGCCAACTTTGTGATTTTTCCACGGGCCTGAACATATCTTTGTTTGTCACTTAGCTCATATGCATCTGCGTTCTGTTGAGAATTAGTGAACCAATGTTCAACTGGCATACTTTCCCCATCAAAATCTGGAATAATTTTGGAAAAATTCTCTGGTGAAATTTGAGATTCGGTCCTCCGTTGTTGGCTAATTTCGTCTGCTTCAATTTTAAGAGTCAGCAGCTGGATTATCTGCTGCAAACTTCTCTGGTTACTGTCACTCATTGACCCAATTTGGTTATGACCTTGACTTATATATTCGTTTTCTCTCTGCTGAGTTTCTTCGTTCGCTCTGTCCTTCTGCATGTGTATGTCCACTGCGTTTTTTCTTCCAATCTGCTTCTGTGAACATGTTAGAACGCCGCTATACTGTGGTCTCTCTCTGTCTTCTTTTGTTTCGGCTTCAGTGTAGCCCGACGCTTCATCGGTTATTTCTTCCTCGCTCATACTTTCGTAAACGCTTTCAGTGAATGATGAAATTGTTTCGACGAATTTCACAACTTTCTGGCGTCTTGTAAATTTCTTCAATCACGTATGTAATTTGGTTGAGCCCCCAAATGTAAGGTAAAGCACCTTATTTATTAATTATTGATTACGAATAGTGATTGACAGATTTACATATATTTGGCAACTTAGAACAGCGACTGGCGACTGGCGATGACTGGAGACTAAGGCTTAAGACTGCAACTTAATATCGGCGATTCCACAACCAAAATCCACGACTTGACAACTTTACTTCGACGACTTGACAACTTTACTTCGACGACTTTTATAACTTCCGACTTCAACTTTGCTCTTCACGACACGTCTGCTTTCCCAAAAAAACTGCTGCCCAAAATCCCCGTATTCTCTCCCAGTGATGCCAGCTCGATCGCTTATTAGTGTGACCCTCTTTACATATATATAAGTTAACTTCCGCATCGTTATGCGGAGGTCACCTTACAGTTCAGTAAGGATTTTGGTTGAAGGATCATTTACCTAAATAAGGAGCCAACTGACTTCAGAATCATAACAAGTTGCTTTATTCAATATGTGCTTAAGAAATAGTTTTACATTTCTTAGTCTCTTGATGGTCGTTCCAAGAATGTTTGCTGGCCCTGCAGCCAAGAAGCACCAGAGCTCCCTAGGTGGCCTTGAATTGCTGAATCGGCGCAAGTGGCTGTCCAACGGTCACACGCGCATCCGGTGTCACCGCCTTGCCTCTTGCGCAAGCGGTCGCTATGTTGGTCTTTTATGCTGAGCCAGCAGGTTATACTTAGCCAGCAATTTGTAAAAGGGGAAGAGTGGCCTGATGTTTGCACTCGCAGAGTGCATGGTGTTAACTCCTCCCCCTCTAAAGATCTGCGTCCCGCAGATTAGGGTGAAGACGCCGGGTTGGTTTTCTCTGGCATCCCAGGACCCTCGTGGATGTTATCTTCCTCCAGCCTATGTACAGCGTGATGATCACGCACACAGTTCCGATGGCCTCCGTTAGCAGCGATATTTGTAGCCCTCTCGAGACGCCGTATAGTTTCTTCAGGTTTTGAACAGAGAATTCATGGACGTACTGTAGCGTCGGTGTGTAACCTAGGACAGTTACGTTGGAGAGGACCGCCGGCATGGCGGTGAGGGGGGACACTGATCGGCTAGAATATTTCTTTCCGATGATCACCGTTTCGTTTTCCAGTTTGACAATGAAGGAGCCCTGGAGTCTGCGCTGCCCCGAGGAGGTGGTCACTGTCCCATTAAATCCAGTGAGGAACACCGTGCTCTCGTCTATCAGTGTCACCGCTTCCTGCGTGTCCCTCAGGTAGTGGCATTGCGCATCACCACCTTTGATAAGTCGTGGGATGCAGCTGTCTTCGCTTAGTTTACGTAGATTTGCCTCCTGGCAAACTGTTGTGTTGCCGATGGGGAGGCAATTTCCTAGGACTTCATATGTTTCGCCTAGATCGACTGCTACCAACTTGGCATCTAAGATGAGTTTCCGGACCTCGCGGATCGTTGGAAGTAGATGGAGTAATCTGTACCTTGTATCCATCACCTTAGGTATGGCTAGGACGTTGAGTAGGGAAGTGCCATTGGACACGACCGTTGGCCGGGAGAATTCAATGGCCTCGATCGCATTCTGGTACGGGAGTCCTGACACTTCGGTTGCATTTAAGAGGTCCGAGTTCACTGCTCCCGTTTTGGCTAATTGACACGCTCTGGTCACCTCATGGACTTGGTGTGCCAGAATCATATCCTTATGTAGGGTCGCCGTGGCTGCATGAACGTCCCCATCTATAGTGTTGACCTTGCCGACGAGTCCATTCAATGCTTCTAGGGTACGATACGTAGCATCGAAAAGTTTTTCATTGATGCGGACTTGCTGCTTATTGCCTGCAACAAGGTTATCCGTGGTCTTCAGGGCCGCGTTCCAGCCGGCTGCGTCTGGGGAGCCAGCGACCCATTTCCAAGCTGAGCCAAGCCATTCGATGGCTCGGGGTTTCCGAGCCGGTGTGGAGAGCATTCTTTCAATATCTTCTTCCGCTTCGTCTAGATAATGATTTGTTATCATCTTCACATGTTGATCGGTCAGCAGAGCGGCTTTTTCCCGAGTGGTTCGGATTGCTTGTTCGAATTCCAGCAAATTTATGACGTGAATCAATCGAAACACGCCATTAACTCGCCAAACGTATCCTTCCTGAAGGGGGATTACCGGAGAGTCATAGTTGAAGAAATGGGCAGCACTTGTCTCCTGCATCATCACCATTGCCATCCTTTAAGATGAAGATAGTTAGGAATGCTTATGACATGAATTTTCTTAAGGCTAAGGTTTCGTTTACCACCTGGTTCGTAAAGAGTGCTTTTTATTTTTTTTTTTTTATAATTTCTTAATTTTTAATTATTTGTCTATTCTTTATTCTTGTTGTTTTTTTTTTTATTTTAATTTTTTTTTTTTTTGAAAAACAAATAAAACAAGATACAATGCAATAAAGTAGTTATTCCAAATAATTTTTTTCAATAAAGTGATTATTTTAAATAAATTCTTCCTTTTTTTGTACGTAATATTGTTATTTTTTTTTTATTTAATTAACTTGATTAATGCAATAAAGTAATTACTCTAGATAAATTTTTTCCAATCGAGATTATTACGAATAAATTCTTTTTTTTTTTGTATTTAATATTAGTTTTATTTAACTGACTTTGTTTAGTTTATTTTTTTTTTTTTTCCTTAAATTTTTGTGCACTTTTCACTTACCTGAGTGATTGCGGTTAGTAATATTTTGTTTGATGTAGTGGTGGTGTGGTTGTTTTGTTTTGAAGTGTGGCAATCCCTCCTTATAGGATCAGCGTGTTTCTGTCAATGAAATTTTAGATAATTAGTATTTTGGTTTTGTAAGGATTTCTTTTCTGACCCGAGATTGATATGTTTTGATAGAAAATACACTCGGGTCAGCGTTTAAAATTTCTTGAATTTATTTTAATTTTTGTATTTTTCTTTAATTTCTTTTTTGCCGACATTGCGAGTTTTTTATTTAAACTTTATTTAATTTTTGATTTCGATTTTTCTCTTGCTTCTTTTCTTTTTTTTTTTTTTTGATGTCGCAAGCATTTTTCTTGTTTTATTTTTCGCCGCACGCGTGAGCTGTCTGTTCCTATGTCCTCCTTTGTAGGTTAAGGGGAGGCTCCATTTATCCCTTTTAGGCCAAATAAGGATCTACTTAGGTAGGAGTGGGCTCCACGCCCCCGCTTGAAGGGGACACTTTCCGCGGAAGACATAGCCAGCGGCCAATACCCACGCACTGCGACGAAACATTTTCTAAAAATTAATTTGTTCAATGACTTTTTTATGTTTGGGTTTTAAAGATTTTTTTTAACGAAAAATAAAAATTAAAATTTTTATAAAATATTTTTAAATTTGTTTTTTGAGGGTTTTTTGTTTATTCTGTTTGTGATTTTATTTTCTTGTTTATTTTATTGAGTTATTTTTTTTTTTTTTATTTTCGTCATCACACGCATATGCTGACTGTTTCTATGTCCCTCTTTGTAAGTTGTGGGAGGCTTCATTTACTTACTTAGGTAGGAGTGTCCTCCACATCCCCGCTGGGGGGGGACACTTTTGGTGGAAGACATAGACAGCGGCCAATACACACGTGCTGTGACGAAACATTTTCTTAAAACTAATTTTTGCTTTTTAGGTACTTGTTTCTTTTTCATTTCATTTTTATTCATTTTTATTCATTTTTTTCTTAAAATATAATGTGCCACTCGCAGCCTTTAGTCGCTGCAGTGATTTGGGTACGCAAGTACCCACAATTTGCGTTTTTTTGTTAATAATTTTTACATTTTTATACCCTTGCAGAGGGTATTATAAAATTGGTCAGATGTTTGTAACGCATAGAAATATACGTTTCCGACCCCATAAAGTATATATATTCTTGATCAGCATCAACAGCCGAGTCGATTGAGACATGTCCGTCTGTCCGTCCGTCCGTCCGTCTGTCCGTCTGTCTGTTTAGCCATGCGTTTTCAAGCTTAAATTTTAAGCTACATGGTTGAAACATGAAAAGTTAAGTTCCTTAATCGATCATCCAGATTAAGTTTAAAAATTAGTCGGACCGGATAATTATCACCGGAGTTATTAACTAAAACGTGGAGGTACTTCGAGAAAAATAAGCAATTTTCTTTGGCAGCAAAGAAACAAAAACAAATTCCAAGCAATCACGCACACACACACATATGCAAAAATTCGTCACCACGCGGTGTGTGAGAGAGACAGAAACATTTGCGTTGTGTTGTTGCACAGAACAAAATTGACAGAGCGAGATGCAATGGGTTTGCATCAGGCGCGTAGCCAGAAAATTTTTTCGGGGGGGGGGGTTTTCAGCAAATATTAAATACACATATTCATACTTAATAATATAATGGATGACCTTTATTTCAAATTTTTTTTCTACAAAAGAATGTCTATTTTCCGACTTGTTTTCGCCATTTCGTTCAAAATATCTATCCATCTTCAAAGTATCTTTCCAAATTTTCGACTATTTCGGGGGGGGTTTGAACCCCCGAAAGCCCCCCCTGTATACGCGCCTGGTTTGCATATATGTATATCGAATTAGGACGGTGGCGTAGTATGTGGAGATCGTTGGCACGATGGGCTTCGGTGTTTGATGGTTCAATGCTCGGTGAAGAAGTGAAAATTTTTATATGTGTTTTTTTCTTTTTTTTTTTTTTTTTTTTTTTTGATTTTGTTAAACATTTATACCAATTATTTTGCTGCAAGGGTATACAAACTTCGGCAGAGCCGAAGTTAGCTTCTTTGATATTTTTTTTTATTTTTTTTGTAAAGGCAACCGCCTCGCACACCTTTCACTTGCCTTAAACCAATCGAGTGCCCCTCGGGCATACCGTGTTGATACAAAAACACAAAGCTGAGCTACACAAAGAATGCAAATTCCTCAACGGGGTTTTAAAGCCCGGACTCCCGCTTGTTAGGCGGCAGCCGTCCACTAAAAAATTTTTGAGGTCCTTCAATTTTCACTGCTCTCATTTTTATACCCTGTATAGGGTAAAAGGGTATATTAAAGTCGCTAAAATGTATGTAACAGACAGAAATATAATTTTCTGACCCCATAAAGTATATGTATTCTTGAACAGCATCACTAGCAGAGTCGATTGAGCCATGTCCGTCTGTCCGTCCGTCCGTCTGTCCGTCTCTATGAACACCTAGATCTCGGAGACTATAAAAGCTAGAGCCACCAAATTTGGTGTGAACATGCGTCTAATGCATAGACAGATCAAGTTTGCTTCAAATTTTTGCCACGCCCACTTCCGCCTCCGCAAATCGCGAAAATAAATTACTAGAGTTGTATTCTTATTTAGCACACCTAATTCTATACCCAAACTGCTCTACCTGACCAAATTTTATCCAAATCGGACAATAAATATCGGAGATATACCTATATGAGTTTTGCACTGAATTGCCAAGGCGACATTGGCTGGCAAGAGTGAACGAGACAGCATGCATGGGATGCAAGCAGATTGATTCGAAACGTTGGAGTGAGCAGTACAACATATTCCACCAAAAGAACCTTAACATCATCAAATAAAGCGTTTTTAAAATCAATTGGACTTAAACTTCGAGATACTTAACTTCGAGATAAAGAAAAAATAAAAAACAATAAAAATGGATAGTAATAGCATAGAGAGCAATATCTTTAATGTTCGTGAGAGAGCCTACGAAGATAATAGCATAGTTAGGAAAGAATATCACACTTATCAACCACAACAGCATACTTCTTATAATCCTAATGATGAAATTCGAATTTGAATACAAAACCAAGATTTATATGTATACCCCCACGAAAGTCTCCTTTATATAGAGGAAACAATCTCTGAATAGGGCTTCCGAGGAGAAGAAATAATTAACCCGATTTTCATTTGTTGAATTCACAATCTGAACTGAATTCATTTACTAAAATATTTGTAAGGACAGGTCTTAGAGTCTAGGGGGTCACATATTTGGTGGAATCTTAGTTCTAAAACGCATGCATGAATTCCACCAAACGGATGGTTTGGTGTGAGATCTATTTTAATCTAAGCCTGCGTTCGCCGTTAGATGCCTAGCTGAATGCTTCGGCTAAAAATTCACATATTCTCGGCATGTGAGCTAGGCTGAATATGAATCGTACGTTACTTATTTATTCTTTTAAATGTGAATATTCAAATGTATTATTTTATACCGCTTCAACAAATACGGTGTTTATTCTTAAACATTCTGCAAAAGGGCCGCCAAACGTTATGGTTTGTAGCCTTCTAGTTATATTAATTTTCATTATAGCGTTTATTATTATAATTATTATAATTAATACAATTGTTATTATTAGAGAAGCAGGACCAGTTATGATGGAAATTTACACCAAAAAATTCTATGTGGTGGTCTTTTAACGATTGTAATTCAATTTTTATTCTTTCAACGCTGCTCTATTATTTTTCATTTTAACTCCTACTGGATCCCACATTATTTTCGGAAAATCGCTAATATCCCTTATGTGTGAGGTCGCGATAGTTTGATATAATTCTGACTGGATACTGTGATGAGCCACTAAAATCTTATCTTCCGTTCTAGCGGTGCAATCTGATCTTATGCTGAAAGCACCTTGTTCAGGAATATCTACTAATTCCTGTTGTGCACTACCACACTGGACTCTAGCTTTAGAATGATTTGGAACTTTAAAACAGTCAACTACTTCTACTTTCTAAATCGACCAATTTCAAGTCACCTGGTAGACATAATTAGACCGACTATTAGATTGCCACGTCTGACATTTGTTTAACGTGGATTCGGTCATAAAATAGTAACTCTCGCTGTATGTACGTATAAAAAAGAATGGTAGCCTACCAGTTAATAGAATTCTTACCCTCATAATTAGCTATCTATCAACAAGGTTTATATATGTTTAAACTAATTTTTTTCTTCTTTTACTTTTTGAAATATTTTTATTTATTAGTAAATAGGTTTCTCGAGCATCCCCCTTCTGTGCTCTCTTTAACTCTACTGGACAAATCTTTTTTACCGGTCTTGTAATCGACGCTTGCTGTATTTTTATTTTATTTATATTGTCCTCTTCTTTGAGAGTACTTCCAATTCTCTTCAAAGGCCATCTACTAAATTGGTATTTTTTATCTTTAAAGTTTTTCACAAATTTCTCCACCTTTGTGTTTTCCCGACCTTTGTGAGCACTAATACTTTTCTCCAAAGGCCATCTAACAGGATAGTTATTTTTATCTTTTTTATTTTTCTCCATTTTAACTCTTTTTTTGTTGGTATTTATCAGTTTTAACCCCAGCTTCAAAAACACCTCCGAAGCGAGGTCCTGCCGGGGGGCGAGATCTAACCATATTTTCTATTGCTTTTTTACTTTTATTTATCTGCCAACGCTTCTTATATTTTGATCTTGTCAGACCTATCGTTGTGGCGACAATGGAATTGTTTCCTTCCGACTTTGTATTTCCCGAAACAATCCATCCAAACTGCGTATTCTGTCCCAACAACCCGTCAACTTTCGTAACACCACTTTTTACAATATGGGTATATACATCAACTCCCAATATTACGTCAACCCGACCAGGCTTATTGAAAATTGGATCGGCTAACACGTACGATTGCCATTTTGACATATCTACGTTTGCTTCTTTTTCTGGAAGAGCTGTCATTAATTTCGGCAACACAATCGCTTCAACCTTAAGAAGCTTTTTCCATGGTTCTCGCACTTTTATTCCCAAGTTGACTTTGTATTTTGATGTTTTAGATTTTGGTGAAGACACACCGCTTATCTCCGTGTGTGCCTTCATTTTTTGTAATTTTAAAATCTGAGCTGCTTCCTCAGAAACGATAGTGCTTTGTGATCCACTATCAATTAAGGCTCTTAGGGTCTCATACCCACCATTCACTGCCTTTACTTTTATTAGGGCGGTGGCCAACAACGCCGGATGCGCCGTTACACATGTATTCACTATCTCTATTCTTTCACCAATGTGAAGTAATGTGTGGTGCCCCCTACCGCACACTGAGCAAACATCCTCATTTGTGCATCTCTTATTGCTTGAATGTTTCAAGCAACTTGTGCATAATTGCACTTTCTTGGCTAATTCTACTCTTTCCATTGGAGTCAATCCTTTGAATTTATAGCACTGTAATGTGCTGTGTCCGGCAACTTTGCAAATCGGACAATTTTCTTTAAAAGCCGTATATGCCATTTTTTGCATCGGTCTTTTTTCTTCTTTAATGGAGCTTAAAGAACAATATCTCTGCTCCAAATATTCTAAGACGTCAGATAACTGCTGTATCTGCTTCGTCTTCTTAACTTGGCTCTCATACAATTGAAGAGCCTCTTTATCCAACTTCCTTAATATGAGTTGAGCGAATATCACGTCAACTTCATCGGACAGATTGGCTTTTACTTTAATAAGGTGTATTGACTCATTAATTACGTCGATCACCCCTTTTATATTTTTTGCAGACTCATTATTAATTACCGGTAAATCTACTATCCGGTTTAATTGTTCGGAAAATATCCTCCGATGATTTTCATACCGCTTGGTTAGTAAATCCCAAGCGGCACTATAGTTGTCGGCCGAACCCGACAATAAATGAGCTACCATGCTCCTCGCTTCTCCCCGTAACGCGGATTTCAAATAATTAAATTTAAGAGCAGGGCTAAGATCCTCTCTTTTATCTATTAGTTCTACAAATAATTCCGCGAACAGGTCCCACTCTTTCGGTTCTCCGAAAAACGTGGGTACCTGAATTTTCGGTAACACCGGCAAGTCCTCTCTCATGCAAACATTCCCAACTTTGACTCCTACCGGTTTATTTATTATCTCTTCCAATGCTCCTAGAGTATTCTGTACATCAAACTCTAGCTCCTCCGTTGTATCCTCAAACTCCCTGTTAGATACAAATTTTTCGTACAGATCTTCTACCTTTCTCTGTACCTTCTGCCACAAAAAATTAATTTTATTTCTATGCATTTTAAATATTTCCACCTTGTTTTCACTGATATCAATGTTTACCTTCTCCAGGTATTCCCGAAGTTGGTGAACTTTCTCTTCGAACCCATTTTCTTCACCTACACTGTCCTTACCTATGACCGTATCCACCCTAGCAGCGGCTTCTCTACTAGTACTAGGTCTAACGCCTTCTTCAACGACAGTTGACTTATTAGTATCTACATTGCCTTTGTTTTTTATCCTTTTAATTATTACTTGCCCCTCATCAACTCTCCTACTATTGAAGTAATCGTGATCGACTAGTCCAATCTTTAAAAGCATACTATGATTTCCTAACCACTGGGTTTGGATCTCATCTACCTCCTTCAAAATCTCCTTATTTATCTTGCTAGCATCTAAACCTTCCAAAAACCTCAATCTTTCCATCAATTTGGACTGCTTCGTTAGCAATGTAATTGTTTTTTCTGACATCATTATAATTTAAATCTTATTTAATATATAAATCTTTAAACTAATATAAATCTTATTGTATCTTATCTGTTGCTGCTGCTGCTGCTGTTGCTGCTGCTACTGCTGGTGTTGTTGCTGTTGCTGATGCCTTCGTCCTTCTTTCTTGATGGGCGATGATGAGGGGTGTACAGGGGCTTCGCCTTTGTGCCCACGTCTCTCGGTCTTTTCACTGCCACTGCCAAGAGTATACGCATATACGTCTTACGGTCACTGGGCTCTTCCACTGGGCACTTCCACAGGGTACTTTGACAATGCTCCTGCCACTGGCAATATTGCTTGGAACTGTCTATTGGGCTCTTTTTCTGTCCCTTTAATTTTTTTTTTCACTCACACCGGAATGTTAAGCCGAGTCGTGAGTTACGATTTTTTTTTACGGACTTCACTTATATTTTTTCCACGAGTTCGATATATTGGCTTCGAACACGCCACACCAAATTTTTGCCGACACGAATTTCTGCAATTGCTCCACAGCAAACTGCCTTCTAAATACGGACGCACTTTTTTTTTGAATTAAATATTTTTTAGATATTTTCAATTATACTCCGTTTCTTACCACTGGTGGGGGAAAACAGGAGTTTTTTATTTTGCTACCTTTAGCTGGTCTTAGCATAAAACGTAGCTAGATCGCAGACTTTAAGGAGCTGGTCAACCTCTTTGTCTCTTACCACTGGTGGGGGAGAACAACAGAGTCTTTACTCGAAGGACCAAAATGAATTGGATCTCCGAGGAGCTCGAAGGACCAAAATGAATAGGGCTTCCGAGGAGAAGAAATAATTAACCCGATCTTCATTTGTTGAATTCACAATCTGAACTGAATTTATTTACTAAAATATTTGTAAGGACAGGTCTTAGAGTCTAGGGGGTCACATATTTGGTGGTGGAATCTTAGTTCTAAAACGCAGGCATGAATTCCACCAAACGGATGGTTTGGGGTGAGATCTATTTTAATCTAAGCCTGCGTTCGCCGTTAGATGCCTAGCTGAATGCTTCGGCTAAAAATTCACATATTCTCGGCATGTGAGCTAGGCTGAATATGAATCGTACGTTACTTATTTATTCTTTTAAATGTGAATATTCAAATGTATTATTTTATACCGCTTCAGCAAATACGGTGTTTATTCTTAAACAATCTCTCTAGCTGATTATAAGTTAACTTGAGCAGGAGTATTAAAAAATAATTGTATGGCGTATTTATTTGATGAATTACGGAGTTGAAATCGATCGCACTCGTTATGTAGGAATGACTACAACAATAAAAAACTATGTCTCATTAAATAAGAATGAGGGTGTTATGCGACAAAATGCTGGATGGTTCAATCAGAGCACCTATCCAATAGCAAAAATCAATAACTAGGGCCGATTCAATTTTATCGTACCACTAAAAATGCTATTGGGCTTCGTTGAAGACTATGATAAACTTATACTTAATTGCAAGCATGAATTAGTCTTGCTTTTAAGTAGAAATATGGGAAATGTTTACACACAAAAAGTTCGAAATGACAATCACAAGTTAAATATTCACAAGATTTTTTGGAAAGTACAGCATGTAACATCAAATCATGCTTCCTCACTTTCAATGTTAAAAGTTACTGAATCGAGCAGACCGCTAACTCTTGCATATCGTAGTTGGGATTGCTATATGAATCCATCACTTACTAATGGCTCACAGCATACTTGGAGTGTAAAGTTAGCGTCTGATAGAGAGCACCCCCGCTTTGCATTAATTGCTTTTTCATCGAAAAATGCAATAACATCAAATAATTTAGCAAACTTAAAAATACATTTAAATTCTGATTCGTATCCATATGATGATCTAAATATAAACTTTGATCAATCTCGCTATGCAATGCAAACCTCTTTTGAGCCCAGAAGAATTTAAGGAAAAGGCACTCATCATCGTAATAGATCTTTCACATCAACAGGAAGCTGTTAAAAGCGGGCCCATTGATATACGAATCACTATTGATTTATCAACAACTCCAAGCGAAGAAGAGACTGTTGAAGCCTACTGTGTTCTTATTCATGATCGAATAGTTGAATACAATCCATCAAATAACTTAGTTAGACGGGCTCAGTAATCTTTTGTTTTGCTGCATATGAAAAAAAGTCTTTTGTTTTTGCTACATATGAATAAAGATAAGAAACCTTCCCAGCACAGCAACTTAGGCGGAGCGAGCACCGTTATCTTACTTCCAGCCCAAGCGGGCAAACACAGTTGTAATCTTTTATTTTAGCTAATACAAAAGAAATGTCCAACTCTAACCTTCTGCAAGAGTCGCAGGAAATGCCTAACCGCAAATTTAAGAAAAAATGTTATCATAACGAAGAGGAAGTTCAAAAATCAAAATATGTATATACATACTTTTACATATTATGAACACAATACAATTGTTGAGGCTAAAGGTTTCATTTTCAATGCTGTCCATAACAATCACTTAGTTCAAAAGAAGCACTATAGCTTACAACATCAAAAAACAAAAAATTATCCCCACTCAAGAAAAAATGAGCTCAATGTACTGTGAACCCAGTATTTTCGCAAACAATGAAAACGTCGCGTTTATTGAATCGTACGGTTTTATGGACAAGAGTGGAGAATATATTGTGAAAGAAATTGGCATCACATTCAGCCATTCGCTGGATGGAGAGCCAAATGTATACATTGTACGATCTCCTTTTGGAGAATGCTTACGCAATGATATGCAAAGAGATCTCGAATTAGCCCACCCCCGAAAAATAACGTGGAACGCGGGGGGAAGCTCATACAGCACCGTAATGAGCAAGTTGAGAATTTCTTGTAGGAACTTGTTGGTATTAACCAGCAATTTACCAACACTTCGGTAACGAGTACGATATCTTTCAGCAGCACATTCGAAAAAAAAATCTCTACAACCCCAAACAACCAGAGGACTTCTTCGCTCATCACAAATATGAGCAAAATAATCATTATACATTATCTTTACTAACCCCTGATGTATATTATTTTATTGGGGACCAATACTATGTGGATGAGTGTGAGCAAATAGTGGGTGAGCTTCAATCAATTTTCCACGAGAAGGATACCCCCTCTGAAGATTTGAATACTCCTGATGAAGAAAACGCATCCTCAAACTCACCCAGGCTGGACAAGAAAACATTTAAATTCTGTGCGTTGAATGCAGCGAACCGATATACATAAGAAGCTGTATTTTCAGCTTCTGCAGACTAAAAAAATTAAAGACGTCCAAGAAGCTTTAAGCAAAAGCTACCTACAAAAGTTATTGCCATCGGAGAAGCGTTTGCAAATAAAAATAAAAACAATATTCATATTATTATACATTATCCATATATGTATATATACTCAAAAAAATTAAAAAAATAAAAATAAAAATTTCTTATGCAAAAATAAAATTAAAAAAAAAAACTTATTATTTCATAGCAACAGGTTGGGGAGTTTTCAGGTTAAACATCATTTCTGTTTCAGCTTAATTTCTGTTCCAGTATTTCAGCTTATTCATCATCATCTATTTAAAGCAGATAACAGGCTGTTTTGAAACAGTTGATCAACATATGCTAAGCTGCGAACTGCTTATCAATAACTATTTAACTTCTAGCAGCGCTCTTAAAACTGCTTATCAATAGCTTTTAAACTGCAAAACTGCTCTCTTAAACAGTTGTGAAAAATAGCTCTTAAGTTGCTAACTACAAAAATGGATAAAACAAAAAAAAATTTATTAAAAGAGCTAGTGAAAACTAGAAATATTCTAAAGAGAAAATTTCAGCGTATTAAATTTGGAAAAGGTGAAGCAGATTTAGAACTAGAAGAATCATTGAGACCAATAACAAAGCCTTTGGAAAAACTTATTAGTAAAAACGAAACACTCAATAAGCAATTGTTAACCATCAAAAGAAGAAGAAGAAGAAGTATAAAAAAATCCAAAAGTTCAAAAAGATTCAGCTATAAAGACAAATTCTGTAAAAGCATCATTCTTTAGAGCAAATGGTAAAAGTGATGATGCTTATGATAATAATAATCAAACTACTTTAGATGAATACGTTAGTAGTAACTCAATAGATAATAACCGAACGCAACTACTAATGCAGGATAGTAATCATGAAGCAGAAAAAATATTCAATATTAGCGAATTAACACGAAGATTGGTTCTCGATAAAGCATATGGTCCTTATAAAGATAATGAAAAAAAAGTGTGGTTAGGTAATTCTGAAATTAACACATCAAATGGAGAATATTTTGGGAAGTGGTAAAAATTGGCCTTTAACTACTGGCTTACATTCATTAATTTAGGAAAATGATTCAAAGCATTATAGTAAGAAAGATTTAGAAAATTATGAAAATTTATTGAGTATAACAAATGCCCACAGAAGAAATCATAAGAGTAATGAACAACTTAAGGGTAATCGTTCTAAAAAATATACGCAAATAATCAAACCTCTCTTCCCTAGTAAATCTCTGTTTTCGCAACTGACCTCTACACCAATTACACAATCGTTATCACATTCGAGCTCATCTCCCGCTCATACTGGCAGTGGTCTGATGAAACTGAATGTGAATAAACCAAATTATATATATTGGGATGATCCTAATGAAATTGTAGATAGATTAAAACTGTTAGTTGCATCGCAAGCAGCTGGACATAACAATCATAATAATGAAATAATATCAATAATTGAAGAACTTCGTGAAGCTAAAATTATATATTAACATCATTATTAAAAGCACATACACACACACACACACACACATGATCAAATATGAGAATTGATAAGTTTGGAAACACAAGTTCAAGCATGAGAATTGATAAGTTTGGTCATTTCACTTTAAATAAGGAGGCTCTTACTCACAAAGTGTTTACTCAAAATGCGATAGCGCAAAGCAAAATGGAATTAGAAAATACTATAACTAATAAAATACAGCTTTTGCAGAAATATATAACAGATAAAAATACAGAATTAAGAAAAGATATTATGAAAGAAAATCAAAAATGTGTTGATGAATTAAGAATTTCTTTGTTAAACTATATTAATACGATGAAAGATGAAATGGAAGAATCCATCGATAGACAACTGCTAGAAACTAAGAACTTTGTTGAGTTCTATTTCGAGAATAAAGCTAGAAGATGAAAACACACACACACACACGCACACATCCATTTACTTTCGTATTTATGAATACATTTTTTTAAAAATTAATCATTCTCAAAATGCCAGTTGATAAGTTTGGACAGCATACGATAAATATAATTTAGGTAGCTCTAGGAAAAATGAGTATAAACGGATGGGGTTATTTATCGTAATCAATAAACAACCCCAAAATATTAATATCCAAAACAAACGTCTTAAAAATGCTGCAGAACCTATTGAAGAAAAAGATGTGGTCAACAAGAAATTTTTCCAAAAAGAAATAAATGGAGTAACTCAAGATTTATTGCTTCATATAAAAAAAAGAAAACTCGAAAGTTGAGAATAAAATTAATGAGAATATTAAACTTCATATAGCTGCAAGTGAAAAAAAATATTAAAGCCCTTTTTTCCTCACACTTTGCTGGTGTGAATGAAAAATTAAAAGATCTTGAGGATTATATTTTTAACACTTTTACGAAAGCAAAACCTCGAGGGAGGGAAAGCATTGAAATAACGGGAGAGTTTTCTTAATAGAAAAGATGAGTAAGAAAGATATTATTAATGAGCTTCACGCACCTGCAAGAAAAAACTTTAGGAGGCGAAGAGTTATTATGAGACACATTGATGATCATTGGCAAGCTGATTTAGTGCAAATGGATAATTATACGTCATCAAATAAGAAACATCGATATCTTTTAACAGTAATGATACGTTTTCCAAATTCGCTTGGGCTAGAGCCCTTAAAACCAAGCATGCAGAAGAAGTTGCTAATGCAATGCTGAGTATTTTTAAATTAGGGAGAACTCCCAAGAATTTACAAACTGATGATGGTAAAGAGTTTTTTAACAAAACATTTACGCAATTAATGAAGCAATATGATATAAATTACTATTCAACAAATAGTAGTTTAAAATCTTCAATTGTTGAAAGATTAAATAGAACTTTTAAAGAAATGATGTGGAAAGAGTTTGGTTTCAATGGGTTCGATGGGTTGATATTTTTCAAAATTTAATTGATAAATACAATAGAAAGCCTCACCGAACAATTAAAATGGCTCCTTGTGAAGTAAATCAAACAAATGAAAAAGAATTGTTAAGTAGTGTATACAATAATAGAAAAATATATAATAATTCACGATTTCATGTAGGTGATTATGTTCGAATAAATATATATAAACATGTTTTCGAGATGGGATATACTCCTAACTGGACGACTGAGATTTTTAAAATAACAAAAGTGCAGAATACAAGCCCCACAACGTATTTATTGCAAGACTATGAGGGAAAAGCAATTAAGGGTGGTTTCTATGCTGAAGAACTTCAAAAATCTCGATTCCCTAATACATATTTAGTTGAAAAAGTAATACGCAAAAAGGGGGGTAAAGCATTCGTAAAGTGGTTAGGCTTCTCAAACGAGCATAACTCATGGATAGATGAAGGAAAAAAATTAAATAAACAGTAAACAAAAGTAAACAAAAAAATTATGAATCAGCGTACATTGTTTCATAAAATTATGAAATGTCAACTTGTTTTTATTTAAACAACAAAAAAGTTTTTTGACAGCATCTGATATTGGTAAGACGTCCCCTTTAATACTTGTATATGATATGCAAGCTAGTCAATCATTTTTCAGAACCCAAAACGTTTGGATCTTACTTTGCTAAAATGCAAAAAACAAATATTCTGTTCCTTTGTGCAGTTTTAGCAATTCCAGGCTATTTTGCAATCCCATTGCCAATACAAATAAGTTCGGACTCAAGTGTGAAAGATTTGGAATTTTATCTTAATCTTCCAAATAATGATAGCGTAAAAATATCACTTAATATTCAATTTTTAAAGCAAAGTGAAAAGTTGAGTGGAGGAATTCCAAACAACGGACATAGCGGATTGGTTGATCAATTTCAAAATCACTTGCAGACTCAAAGTGAAAAGTTGGTATCATTTCTGAATGATGATGTAGAAGAATTTCAACCACCACCTCCCCTAACAACAACATCAACAACAACAACAACAACAACAACAACAATCAAAACAACAGACGCACCAACAACAACAACAACAACTGCATCTCCACATGCAAATCATTTGAATTATTTAACTGCAGAACAAGCGATTGAGGCATTCAGGCAAGATCTTGTGCAGAAAGAGCGTGATATAGCTGGAATAGCGAAAACCCGTTTTATCGTCACTTTCAACTTCACTATGATGACTTTGATTTAACTATTAGATGTACATATGATAGTAAATATTCTTTAAGAAAGCTGAAAATTAGTTGCTATGAATACCGTGAATATCAAGCTGACCGAATTTTGGCTAATGGTGAAGTGGAAGAGTTCAGCGCTGTCGACACAGAGTATGAAAGTCAAGTAAAAATAATAAATGTAAACGACTACATTCAAACATATGGCATGGAAATTGACATGTGAAATAAAAAAAAATTTTGTTGTTTACATGAAAATTATAAATATATATATAATAAAACAGCAACAGCATTTTTTCGAAATTTAATTAAAAAATGTTTTATTTAGTTTTTGTTATTATTCTTATTCAGCATCAAAACATGGATAATTCAGTATCATCATATGGTTGTTGTGCATTTTGTTCAATATCAAACCATGGTTGTTGGGCATCTTCTTCGGACTCAAGCATCGAACTTTCTACTATCCGAATTGCGTCATTTCTTTGATGTGTCAGTATAAACTCTAACTCATCCTCGCCCATCGTTTCTGCTACGTCATCATTAGCAACAACATCGCTTTCTGCAATTGCTGATTGTACAACATCAGTTGATGAGCTGACTACATTCACTTGAATAGCTAAATTTTGATTGTTATTATGACTCATATTGCGAAAAAAAAAAGTATGAGTCTTTGATGGTTTCCAATATTTTCACCGACTGTCTTACTGATTGTATTACATGACCCTTTTGTATTTTTTTATTTAGCACTTGTTGTTCGTTATTATTATTATAAGTTTGAAATTTTATAATGCCACCAAGCGTATGTATGTATATTATGGTTTCTTATAAACCTCTTATTTTTGTTATTTTTTGTGTGTACAATGTATGTAATTTTTACTTAAAAATTAGCATATTACTAGTTGTATATGTCTTATTATTGAATAAACAATCAGCAAATGATTCTAAGCTTACGTTTTTTAACACTGCGCTTTTAACACCCTTTGCTTTTTTAACACAACCCCCATCTTCAAGACAAAGAGAGTACATTTTGGGTCGTAGTCCAATAAATTCTGTCATTATTTTTCCGTTATTTTCATCCTTCATCATACCCAAAACTTTTTTATTACACCTCTGTATTTGACATTTGTTTGCTAAATCTTCTGAGTATTCAGATGTATCAAATCTCATTTCAACATCATTGCGAATATCAGCGTATACATCGTGTTCCGGAGCAAAAGTAGTGAGTTATGATGAAGCCCTGAAAAAGAGTAATTGCAGCCCTTTATTTATCGATAACTACCACAAAATACGTAAGCTGGCAATCGGACTTTGGCTGGCTTGGTGACAATACGATAAATTAAGTTGATTTGCACATAAAGTAAAAAGTTCAATTGAAATCTAAAGTTTGTTACAAATAAGAGAACAATAAACCATAAATAACTCTACCAATGCACTATGGGGAATTTGACCGTTTTTTGCACACTTTATTCAAAAGTTGGTTTCTGTGCATCGCTTTCAATGTGTATTTGTTGACTAACGTAATAAATACAATTTGGTTAAGTTTTTGGAAAAAATGGGCATGGCAATAACCGCCCCCGGCCATAAAACCTGTTTTTCCCCAAAAAGTATGCTATATAATCGTTTTGCAATATGATTGAAGAGGTTTTTGGAGTCCGACCTATGTTCCTTTTGCTGATAATTCGATCCCAGAGGTTTACATTTTATCTTTTTTCAACTACATCTTTAAAATTCGAAAAAAACATTGTTTTGCATTTTGAGTGTGTTCTTTTGTAGCTTTAGTGGTCTAGTAGGAAAACTACAGGAAATTGTTACCTTTTAAGGACTTCTTGAAAGTATGTGAATTTCAAATTGTTGCAGGATCAGTTATCATTATGCTAAGATGCCATTTTCGAAACTGCTGATACAGTTTTTGCTAGTTACCTGACTTTTTTCATCTGCCCCCCTTTTTTATAAAAAATATTAACGTGGGTCCTTCAACCCGACTAATACAATTGTTGAAGCTTTTTCTGATCGTCCAAAACATTTTTTCATCATACTAGCCACCTCAGAATCTCTTGAGCATGTTTGAATTGGACCTATGCTCTCGCCATTTCTGACACAATTTACTGCAAGGCTTTCGACATTTCTGCCTTAATTCCTTATTTAATACATTTTTAACACCATCATCCACTTGTCCATGCAGCAATTTTAATATAACTTCGGTAGTTTTAGTTTTTGTCGTCTATTTGTGTCATATGGAAAAATTTTTTCTCTGGGGGAAAGTGAGGTTAGGCACTAAAAAACAAAATTTCACAATTTGTGGCTGTTTGTGGCTATTGTGACTAACTTTACTTGAACAACAATTGCACATACTACCAAATTCTGGAAGTTTTAGACTGGACACTGGAGATTCCCTGACAAAATTTTTCTTAAAGTGACCCCCAATTTTTATCAAATATTTCAACACACACTGTCAATTTCCACAATAGAAATTTACTTATACATAGTAGAAAGACTACTTATTAATTTCCATAATTAATTTTTCCAACAACATTTTCCATTTTTTCAATATCGACCCTGAAAGTTGAGCATAAAATTTTCACTGTATCAAGCAAACCAGTTTTCTGCAAAACACGTGTATTCAGTTTTCTCTGTTTTCTTTCTTTCTTCTGTTTCTTCTGTTTTCTCAACAGTGTTGAACAACGACAAAATTACAAGTATGTAACATTGACCTTTGATCTTTTATCTATCATTAGACATCAACATTTTTTGAATTCGCGGTCTAATTCCCCATAGTGCAATGGATGACAGAAATTCTTGTGTGCAACAATTTCTTTAATTTATCTTGCCAAGTAGAGTTGCACGGAATGAAGGTGTCAGTCACACATACACATGCAAATGCTGTGAACTATGATGAGATAGTTTGGATGGCGCCATGCAGACACGCGGTGCAAAAAAGAGGTTGAAATTTAATAAAGCAGTCACATCAACTCCAAGCCAAGAAACAACCATGGGAAGCGCAGACGAAGAGGAGGATTCCGATGGAAATGAAGAAACTGTAGTGTTAGCTTCACCAAATACAAATGAAGTTATGCTGCAGAATATAATGGAACAAATGGCAAAACTGGCGATACAAGTTGATAAAAGGCATCAGGAACAGGCTGAACAAATGATAGCCATAAAGGAATATCTCATTGAACTACACAAAACTCAGAAGGAACATCGTCAATGGATGATAAATCAAACCGAAGAAGTTATTTCTGTCGATGGACGAAGCGCAACCAACGCTTCGAAAGACGCCTATGCTGTATTCGGCGCAACTGGATTGACGCATGCTACACAGGGTGGCATGCATGGACGGGGCTCAATCCGTGCTCCGCAAGACGCTGATACTGTATTCGGCGCAAATAGATGCACTCAGGAATATTATGTCGCACAGGGCGATATTTATAGTCTACACGCAACCGGCGCTGAGAGAAGCACTGCAGCTAGAGGCGAAGCATCGGACAACAATTACGAAAATGGTGAGTTCGATCAGATTCGGGGCTGCAATGATATGGGTTATTTACATTCAAATAGATAAGGCATCAGGAAAGAACAGGGTTTAGAGTAGAACGTTATCCATCAATATTTAGAGTAGTTGATTTACCGGAATTCAATGGAATGTTCAAAGAGTCTTCGATAGCTTATGGATATAGCAATTTGGATAATCTAAAAAAATCTAAACTGGAGACTACAAAAATGCTTAAAGGGAGCTGCCAGAGAAGAAGTAAAAGGTCTTTTAATAAACCCAATGAACATCGGACACATAATGGAACGTCTCAAGTTTATGTTTGGAAGGCCAGAGTTACTTATAAGAAGCCAATTGGACGTAGTTAACGAAACTACACCCGTTTCAGCAAATTGCTTGGAGAAATTAGTAACTTTATCCACAAAGGTTAACAACTTGGTTATATTCTTGGAGTCTTCCAACGCAATACCGCATTTGCAGAATCCTACTTTGATGGAACAAATAATATCAAAAATGCCCATTAAAAACAAGATTCTTTCTTTACCGTGGATAGACGTGTTTTTCTGTGCTCCTGCATAATTTCTTTTATTTCGGTTTTAAACTCACCGCGCCTGCCTAAAAATTCAGCTAATTATTTAGCAATAACTATTGACATTATTCTGTCATTTAAATTTTTGTCATTGCGCTTTTTGCTTAATTAACTTTACAAAAGCAAAATCAAAGCATTGAACTTAATATTTGAAAAAACAACAAAACTTTTTACAGCAGTGTTGTTGTTTTTGTTATTCTTTGCTCTTGCGTTTGTACTTTTTACCGCTTTAAAACCGCTCTCGCGCTCTGGCCAACGCATTGTTGTTGCATGTGCAGTGCTGTTGGTTCTCCCGCTCTCTTTTTTTCTAATTTCTTTTATTCGCGCTCGCATCTATCTCTGTCTCGCGTACAAGTGATACGTGTAATTGTGTAGTGCTTAGTTCTCTTAGTTCTTGCACTAATTTTCTCTGTGAGTTTGACCCCAGTGTCGAATTTGCTTAATAAATCTGAGTGAGTTTTTTCTTTGGCCTTTTTGATATTTCATTTTTTTATAAAATTTTTGAGTATTAATTGAATTAAAAAATGTCTGTCTGCTCAAGCAAAAAGTGTTTGAACCCCCCTTCACCCCATAACGTATTTCTTTCCTGTTGGCTGTGTGACAATGTCATGCACGTTAAATGTGCTGGCTACACGGCCAGGGTAAAGGATTGTTTGGAGCAAAAAGGGGGGCTCAAATGGGGCTGTGACTCATGCCGAGAGGTTGAGATTGAAATGAGGGTGTTTATGAGGCAAACCAGGGATAGATTGAAGAAATTGTCATCTGGTTTTCGTAAACTCTACGATGAGTGTTTACTGAGACATGGTTAAAACCCGATATTAACGATGCATCGGCTCAATCCGTGCTCCGCAAGACGCTGATACTGTATTCGGCGCAAATAGATGCACTCAGGAATATTATGTCGCGCAGGGCGATATTTATAGTCTACACGCAACCGGCGCTGAGAGAAGCACTGCAGCTAGAGGCGAAGCATCGGACAACAATTACGAAAATGGTGAGTTCGATCAGATTCGGGGCTGCAATGATATGGGTTATTTACATTCAAATAGATAAGGCATCAGGAAAGAACAGGGTTTAGAGTAGAACGTTATCCATCAATATTTAGAGTAGTTGATTTACCGGAATTCAATGGAATGTTCAAAGAGTCTTCGATAGCTTATGGATATAGCAATTTGGATAATCTAAAAAAATCTAAACTGGAGACTACAAAAAATGCTTAAAGGGAGCTGCCAGAGAAGAAGTAAAAGGTCTTTTAATAAACCCAATGAACATCGGACACATAATGGAACGTCTCAAGTTTATGTTTGGAAGGCCAGAGTTACTTATAAGAAGCCAATTGGACGTAGTTAACGAAACTACACCCGTTTCAGCAAATTGCTTGGAGAAATTAGTAACTTTATCCACAAAGGTTAACAACTTGGTTATATTCTTGGAGTCTTCCAACGCAATACCGCATTTGCAGAATCCTACTTTGATGGAACAAATAATATCAAAAATGCCCATTAAAAACAAGATTCTTTCTTTACCGTGGATAGACGTGTTTTTCTGTGCTCCTGCATAATTTCTTTTATTTCGGTTTTAAACTCACCGCGCCTGCCTAAAAATTCAGCTTATTATTTAGCAATAACTATTGACATTATTCTGTCATTTAAATTTTTGTCATTGCGCTTTTTGCTTAATTAACTTTACAAAAGCAAAATCAAAGCATTGAACTTAATATTTGAAAAAACAACAAAACTTTTACAGCAGTGTTGTTGTTTTTGTTATTCTTTGCTCTTGCGTTTGTACTTTTTACCGCTTTAAAACCGCTCTAGCGCTCTGGCCAACGCATTGTTGTTGCATGTGCAGTGCTGTTGGTTCTCCCGCTCTCTTTTTTTCTAATTTCTTTTATTCGCGCTCGCATCTATCTCTGTCTCGCGTACAAGTGATACGTGTAATTGTGTAGTGCTTAGTTCTCTTAGTTCTTGCACTAATTTTCTCTGTGAGTTTGACCCCAGTGTCGAATTTGCTTAATAAATCTGAGTGAGTTTTTTCTTTGGCCTTTTTGATATTTTATTTTTTTATAAAATTTTTGAGTATTAATTGAATTAAAAAATGTCTGTCTGCTCAAGCAAAAAGTGTTTGAACCCCCCTTCACCCCATAACGTATTTCTTTCCTGTTGGCTGTGTGACAATGTCATGCACGTTAAATGTGCTGGCTACACGGCCAGGGTAAAGGATTGTTTGGAGCAAAAAGGGGGGCTCAAATGGGGCTGTGACTCATGCCGAGAGGTTGAGATTGAAATGAGGGTGTTTATGAGGCAAACCAGGGATAGATTGAAGAAATTGTCATCTGGTTTTCGTAAACTCTACGATGAGTTCAATGCTGTGGAGAGCGAATTTAGCAGCTATAAGCTGTTAAATGAGTCTCCAAAGCGTAAGGAAACCAGTATGCGCAATCTGTCCTTGCATTTGCCTGTGCCCAATCCCGTCTTGGCCGTAGCTCCACAAACTCCTTCGCTGCTCACTGTGACAAATCCTCCGCAGCTTATTTCGTTTACCACCCCCATTTCTCAAGGTGGTCGCAAGGATGAGGCTATCTCCGTTTCTCCAGGAAATGGTCTCTCTTTGCAGACGAACAAAGCTGTAGTATTCGAAAAGTCCGGGCAATTATCAATAACTGTTGATATTGCCGATAGTAGTCCAGTTGGAGGTGCAATACCGGACAGGCAGGCGGATTCAATCGTGGTCGCTGACGCTGCTGTTGATTTGCGGCCTGGTTCCTATAAACCTTTAACTGGAGTTCCACCTAAGAAACATATATTTGTTTCAAGGCTTGATCCCGAACATTCGTCGGATGATGTCTTAGCTTTTATTAAGACAAAAATTCAAGCTCATCACTATAATGCTAAAATAGCGGTGGAAAAATTTAAATTTAAATATTCGAGGGAGATATCCTCTTTTAAAATAAGTGTTCCAGTTGAACTGTTCGACTGTATATGTCATAGCAGTTTTTGGCCGGATCACATTTTAGTAAAAGAATACACGGCCAAAAAGAAAACTCGAGATCCGGTTAGGCTTTCTATCCCATCTAATTCTTCATCTTCCGGAATATCAGCATCGGCTGGTGTCCCAAGAAACTAATCTCGTCCCTTCATCTGGCCTATCAGAACGTGAGAGGACTTAAATCTAAGCTTCCTAGACTCTATCTAGATAGTCTAGCATTTGAATTTAAAATTTTAGTGTTTACTGAGACATGGTTAAAACCCGATATTAACGATGCATCTGTTCTTTCCGCAAAATTTTCAATTTTTAGATGTGATCGGACTTCTCGTGTAGGCGGAGGAGTTCTGATTGCTGTTGACTCGGCCTTAACTTCTGACCAAATTCATTCACCGGACATTCTGGAGATTGAGTTTGTTAGCGTTAAGGTCAGATTCAAGTCTTTCTCTGTCTACATTACTTGTTCTTACATTCCGCCACAATCCGACATGGCGGTGTACGCAAAACATTTCGATTCTATTCGATATATTTCTTCATTGCTTTCTGATAGAGATGTCTTAATCTTAATCTTGTCTTAATCGTCTTTGGTGACTTTAATTTACCAGAAATAGCATGGTCTCAATCTGATGAATCTGCTTTGTTGCTTCCATCTAAATCTCACTGCTTCGTTGATGGCCTTTTTGCGTTATCATTAGCTCAAATAAACCCTGTGCGAAATAACATGGGCAGATCCTTAGATCTGATATTTGTGTTGGATTCCACCAACTGTGCAGGAACTAGAACCGACCCTCTAGTCTTGCCCGAAGACAATTTTCATCCTACTCTGGATTTATCTGTAGATCTGTCGTTTCGTGCACCGATTGCTGGTGTAAGTCCTGTGATTAAATCTCGTAATTTTCGCAAGACTAACTTTGTTAAACTGAATGAGCTCATTCTGAGAACTGACTGGTCATCCTTATACAGTTGCTCAGACATGGATCTTGCTATCTCGTTGTTTTATGATACTCTCGGTTCGCTTTTTAAGGTTTGTGTCCCACTGAGGGCTCCAGTGTCGTCTCACCGACCTCCCTGGTTTTCTCGTGAGCTATCCAACTTGAAAAATGTCAAATCCAGATATTATAAAAAATACAAGAAATCGGGACGTTCTTCAGACTTTGCTCTTTACGCAGTTGCTCGCTCCAATTTTATGTTGCTTAACAAGCACTGCTATAATAATTACCTCAAGCGTTGTAAGCTTGAGTTTTCCCGTGATCCCAAACAGTTTTATAGCTTTGTGAATTCTAAACGTAAGATGGATGTCCACCCATCAATATTATCGTTTGGAAATAATATAGCGGACTTTGATCAAGCGATTGCTGATTTGTTTGCTGATTTCTTCACAACAACATATTCCTCAACGGAATACCGAGCGAATATTTTGTATCCTTATCAGATAAAAAGGTCTAATTGTATTTGTAGTCCTTCGATCGATGAAAGTTCGCTTATTAGCGTGCTTAATTTAGTAAAACCTGTGTACACACCTGGTCCTGATGGAATACCTGGTTGTGTACTCAGATTTTGTGCTGAGGCTCTATGTAAGCCACTTCAAAAACTTTTTTCGTTGTCCGTTAAATCTTGTCATTTTCCGTCTATATGGAAGGAATCTTATATAATTCCTCTTCATAAAAATGGTAAAAAGTCCGAAGCATCCAATTATAGGGGTATTTCTAAATTGTCCGCTATTCCTAAAGCATTTGAAAAGTTAATCACTTCTCAATTGCAACATTTTTGTAGATCTATTATTTCACCATCTCAACATGGGTTTGTGAAACGTAGATCTACTTCCACTAACCTATTAGAATTTACGTCTTTAACGATCGAAGGATTTAGGAATGCAAGACAGACTGATGTCATTTATACTGATTTCAGCAAGGCTTTTGATTCTGTTAATCATACACTTCTTCTTTTAAAATTAAACGAAATTGGCTTCCCAAGCCCTTTAATTTGTTGGATTCGTGAATACCTGACAGACAGAACACAGAAAGTTCTCTTCAAGTCTTCAAGTTCAAGGACCATCCAAGTAACTTCGGGGGGTGCCTCAGGGTAGTCATCTGGGACCACTGCTATTCACCCTTTTTATTAACGATCTTCCATCCGTTATAATACATTCTCGTGTCCTCATGTATGCAGATGATGTAAAGCTTTGTCTCAGCTACAGAGATATTATATCACCTTCACGGTTGCAGTCTGACCTCCAAAACTTTCAATCTTGGTGTCAACACAATTTATTAAACCTAAACACATCTAAATGCAAGGTCATGACTTTTTTCAGAAACACTCCTCAGTTAATTACCTACTTTCTTAATAACGTTCCATTAACCAGACCTAATGAGATGATTGACTTGGGAGTACTTATGGACCATAAATTGACTTTTAAGTCCCATATAAGCACTACTGTCGGAAAAGCCATGGGTGTTCTTGGATTTGTTAAAAGATGGTCAAAGGAATTTGACGATCCATATACAACCAAGGTTCTTTACACCTCATTGGTTCGTCCAATTTTAGAATATGCAACCTGCATATGGTCACCCCAATACGATTCACATAAAGCAAGAATAGAATCAGTTCAAAAACAGTTCCTTCTCTTTGCTCTTCGTGGTCTGAACTGGGATCGTAATATCAACTTGCCTTCGTACTCTAGTAGACTTCTTTTACTTGACCTTCCTTCCCTTTCTTATCGTATATTAATGCTTGGCGTCATATTTATGCACAAGCTCCTTAACGGGGATATAGACTCTCCCGAGCTATTGAACCGAGTAAAACTAACCGTTCCTTGTAGACCTACTAGAAACTATATTCCTCTAACACTTCCACGATGTACTACTAACTACCTTATGTATGAACCTTTTCGAGTTCTTTGTTCTGATTATAATCGTCTTTATCATGTAATCAGTTCAGAGCTCTCGATTCCTTTATTAAAAACTTCTATCCTTTCCTATCCTATCCTAGCACGTAACTAGCTTTAGTGTCGTTTTTTGTCTGTGTTTTGTGAATTGTCCCCGCGACTCGAGCCGTGGGTTATGGGGCTTGCGCCCCTCGGTCGGTTGGGCGGGAGGTGTGGGCAATTAGTGCTCCCGTTGGGATTCGCGCTTAAAAAAAAAAAAAAGGAAACGTATACAGTGGATGGAATACGCATCTCTAATACGACCATACCCCGATCTAAGACATCTTAGCGATGGCTGGATGGAATTACAAGAAGTATCGCTCAAGCAGCTATGGTTACAACAATTAAGCAAGGTATCAAGGAATCAAAGACAATTATGCAAGTTACCAACAAAACATATGATCAGAAACAAGGACACAAGACATGCCTTTATTGCCAAGGAAATCATTATTTGGATCAGTGTCACAAATATATAAAAGCTCGTACTTATGAGAGATAATAGTAAAAAATATTGGTATATGTTACGGATGTTTACAGCCTGGACACAAATTGGATGCCTGTCTTAGGAAACGAGAATGCAAGATTGATAATTGTAAGCGTTTTCATCATCGCACGTTGCATTATCAAAGGCCGAAACATGATGCGGAAAGGGAAAACGATACGACAAAGCCAAGTGATGTCGCAACGCATACGATTCAAAATGCTACTTCGCAAATATTGTTTAAAGTCGTACCAGTGAAAGTCAGTGGACCAAACAACGCAGTTATAGAGACGCACGCATTTTTGAATGAAGGATCATCGTCTACATTGATAGAATAGAAAGTATCTGAGGAAATGGGAATTAAGGAAAATAAATCAGAATTAACCTTAAACTGGATAGGTGAATAATCAATACAGGTTGCATCAACAGAATGTCATATAAAAATACGATCAGCTATTGGTAATAACAGAAAATGGTTATACTTAAACGGTAATTCTGTTCCGAATTTGCAGTTACCGCTTCAGTCGATTAATCTCGAGTATCTGAGGGACAAATAAAAGCAACTGAAATCTATTCCTCTTAAGGGATATACGAACAGCAATCCAATGTTGTTAATTGGCTTAAACAATTGCCATCTAATTTCAACTTTAAAAACTCATATTATTGATGAAGGTTTAATTGTAGCTAAAACTTCTTTAGGTTGGCTGGTGTATGGATCAACAAGTAATAGTCAAGAATTATCACCTCGTTTGCTATCAGTGGTATTTCATTCACATGTTTCTAAACAACTTGATGAAGAAAAAATGAATAATTTAATAACTGAATATTTCACAATTAAAAACTTTGGAGTCAAATTATGTAACCAACCTGTGGAATTAAAAAAATATTGAGAGAGCCAAAAGAATCTTAAAGGAAACAACAAAACAACTTGAGGGAGCATACGAGACTGGTCTGTTGTGGTCAGGTGACGATATTCGATTCCCAAGCAGCTATAACATGTGCAGAGAAAAGGCTGCATTCAGTTGAAAACAAAGTGCAGAAATCTGGTACAGTTGCAGAATATGACAAAGCAATAATGGATTTTGTTAATAAAGGATATGCGGTAAAAATTACAAAAGATGTAGCGGATATCATAAGCCCATACACCTGGTATCTGCCACATTTCGTAGTTTACAATGTAAACAAACCAAATAAGATGAGATTGGTATTTGATGCTGCTGCCACCGTAGATAATATCTCATTGAATTCGAAGCTTTTAAAAGGGCCTGACGAAACCCGTCACTATTTGAAATTTTGTTCAAATTCAGACAAGGAAGATTCGCAATTTGTGCTGATATAAAGGAACGAAAAATTGATCAAGATTCTTTGCGATATTTATGGAGACATGGTGATCCATCGTTGGATATCGAAACATATAAGATGACAGTAATGCTGTAAAAAACGTAATGCAGAGAACGCTTTAAATTATAAAAGAGCTGTGATTGAAGCTATAAAATCCACACATTATGTGGACGACTATGTGGCAAGTTATGCAACAGCAAGGGATGTATTTCAGATAAGCAGTGAAGTCGTAAAGGTACATAAAATGGCAAACTTTGTTCTTAGAGGGTTTGTGTCGAAATCAAGAGATCTACGGGATAAATTGAATCAAATCAATGAAGATAAAGATAGTACAATTCAAAACACTAAAAACATGGATAAAACGGATAAAATACTTGGAATGCACTGGGACAGTCGTAAGGATATATTCGTGTTTGACCTTAAGATGAATAGGGTTGATCAAGACATTGTAAACGGAATTAGATGTCCTACTAAGAGAGAACTATGGAGTCTTGTTATGTCAGTGTACGACCCCTTTGGAATGCTTGCAGATTTCATGATACATGGTAAAGTTTTAATGCAACTTGTTTGGCGGACTGGTATAGGATGGAACGACTTATTACCAGACAACTTGCACAGCAGATTTAAAAACTGGGTTCTTCAGCTAGCTAATGTAAATTTATTTCAGTTTAAAATGAAAAGTTGTTATTCGCCGAGTTTCTTGGAAACTAATACAATAATGGAGCTTCATATATTCGTTGAGGCAAGTGAAGAAGCGTTCGCAGCTGTGGCATACTGGCGCATACAATGTGAAGATCAAGTCGAGACTATTTTCGTTGCAGGAAAAACCAGATGTGCGCCTCTATAAATGTTGTCTATACCAAGACTGGAACTACAAGCAGCTGTTTTGGGATGTCGGCTAAAGGGTTCAATTTTAGAAAGTCACGACGTAAAGATTAATCGGTGCATATTATGGAGTGATTCAAGAAAAGTTTTATCTTCGATTTGCTCGGATCATCGTCAGTACAAACAATTTGTTGCGCATCGTATAGGAGAAATTTTAGACTCTACAAACATGAACGACTGGCGATGGGTCCCGACTGATCTAAATTCTGCAGACAAAGCGACGAAAACACGTAAAGGATTTAAATATGCTGCACCAAATGTATGGTTAAGTGGGCCAGAATTTCTGCTTTATGAATGGAAAGGTTTAAGACAGAAGGCGATAATTCAGAAAGGAGGAAAAACATTATTAACCGTATTTTCGCAAAATTTGATTGAACTTAATCTTTTTTCCAGTTATTTGCGATTAAAACGTACAATGGGATGGATATTAAATTTAATAATAAGCTGCTTAAGCATGATAATCAAATGAACGTAGGAGGATTGTCTGCTTTGGAATTGAACGAAGCTGAAATAACTTTATGCAGGCTACCACAGTTTGAAAGTTTTAATAATAAAATATCTGATTTACAGAAAAATGGAGTAGTTCGCAAAGAAATTTATACGTTGTCACCTAAATTGAGTGACAAGAATATTATGGAAGTTAGTGGAAGAGTGGAATACTCAACAG
Source organism: Drosophila saltans (assembly GCA_018903575.1). Lineage (NCBI taxonomy): Eukaryota > Metazoa > Arthropoda > Insecta > Diptera > Drosophilidae > Drosophila > Drosophila saltans. Next base: position 55,690 of record JAEIGH010000108.1, read on the forward strand.
TGATAAGCGATAGAACACGTCGACCAATAATATTACCTAATCGACACGTCTTGACCGACCTAATCGTCAAATAGTACCACGAGTCTTATCATCACCAAAATCAGGTGCTAATAATAAACGAACTAAGACGCAAATTCTGGAATATCAGTATTAGAGCGGCGGTCAAACGGGCTAAGGATAATTGCCAAACGTGTAAAAATCAAGCTTCCCAACCTAAGCCAGCGATCATGGGACAATTACCCACTGAGAGAGTTAACCCTTGTCAAAAAGCGTTCTCATACGTTGGACTTGATTATTTCGGCCCTCTCCTCGTAACTATAGAACGACGTCATGAAAAGAGATGGGTGGCACTATTCACTTGTTTGACAAATAGAGGAGTTCATTTGGAGCTAGCAGCGGATCTATCAACAGATGCGTGTATACTTTGCATCCAAAACTTTGTCAATAGAAGAGGCATACCAGTCAAATTTCGGTCAGATACGGGAACTAATTTTGTTGGAGCAGATAAGGAGATAAGAAATACAGCAAATTTGTTTGATTGGAATTGAATAAATGATGAACCATCGAAAAAAGGCATTGCATGGCAATTCAATTGTCCAGCGAATCCCAGTTAAGGTGGATCGTGGGAACGAATGGTAAGGAGCGTAAAACGAGTATTGGCAGCAACATTACATCAACAAGCACCTCGAGTAGAGACTTTAATCAGTTTACTGATCGAAGCGGAAAATATCATCAATAGCAGGCCACTTACACATATCCCAGTAAATATCGACGATCCTGAGCCTTTGATATAGGATCGACAAACTCAACGCAAACACCAGGAGACGAAAGTGATTTTAATTTTCACAAACAATACAAAATAGCCCAACAGTTTAAGGACAAATTTTGGAGGCGCTGGTTAGAGAATATTTGCCTACATTGACGAGACGAACCAAATGGTTTGTCCCAGTAAAACCGGTTGCTGTGGGTGATGTAGTCATCATATGTGATGCAAATGGAAGAAGGGAATAGTAGCGAGGGCCATAACTGCCAAAGATAGTCAAGTCAGAATCGTTGAAGTTAAAACTGCGACTGGAGTTTTAAAGAGACCAGTGTCAAAGCTGGCAGTATTGGATGTTTTAGGTAAAATCACCGGGTAGATTTACGGGTGGGGGATTGTTACGGAGCAAAAGTAGTGAGTTATGATGAAGCCCTGAAAAAGAGTAATTGCAGCCCTTTATTTATCGATAACTACCACAAAATACGTAAGCTGGCAATCGGACTTTGGCTGGCTTGGTGACAATACGATAAATTAAGTTGATTTGCACATAAAGTAAAAAGTTCAATTGAAATCTAAAGTTTGTTACAAATAAGAGAATAATAAACCATAAATAACTCTACCAATGGATGACAGAAATTCTTCTGTGCAACACATCGTTTCTTCTAATGGTGTAGATAAAAGAGTCAGTATACATATAATTTAAACTTAACGCTTCTTTAAATTTAGGAAGCATATAGCTATAGTGAAAATCGTACATTTGAAACTTTGATAAATCCAGCACACAAAACCCCAAATATATTGGTTTATTATATACATTCAATAACCTCTTCATTTGAATTGCGTACATATCCTCAGCAAACTTAGCTGAACTTTCAAAATTGGCTTTTGATATTAATGCTCTAGCCCTTAACTTATTGCGAAGGGTTGTCTCCCATGAAGTTACTATCTTAATATTTTTTCTTTTTTCAACATTCTCCATAGTCTTGCCAAATATGTAGCAGTCGCATACAATTTGAATATTGAACTATCCGCCGCATATTTAGGTTTACCGTTAGTTCTACCATACGATAAAAAAGTACACGGCGAATTCTAATCAAAGCTTTTAGATTATGATAATCCAAAGCTTTTGTTGTTATACAGCTTTGATCTTAAGATATCATCTCTGTATAAGCTTTCTTAAGTTAATCGCAGCTAACTTAAGTTAGGGAGGGCTTTAGCCAGCAGTCAAAGGTTATAAAAAGAAGCAAGAACCGAATCTGCTACCTCTTTTTCTTTAACCAGCCGCAACTAAATAGTTGAACGTTTAATACAAAGAGTACTTATTACAAATGTTTTAGACAAAGTTGAAAAAATAAATTTTACATTGAAAAATAAAATCCTATCATCCCGGCAATTGTGACTAATTACCACAAGCAAATAAAGGAAAAGAAAATTGGAAAAAATTCAAGAAGTTTTTTTTGTGGAAAATTCCGCACCCTAACCTTAACGAGAAAGAGGGTTAAATTTTTCAATCGATGCATCCAGCATCAGAAATCGCTTATTTTCAACTTAGCACTTTGATTAATACGAAAAGCCGAAATTATAACTAACCCCAAAAGTCTGAGGTTAGGCAGAAGGCCACATGTCAGTTAACCCCGGGAAAAATTATGTAACCTGCCAAAAACCAAAGGTTAAGGAAGCTTCAACAAAAATTTGTTAATAAAACCAGCAGCAGCAGTACTGCGAGAAGAAAGGCTACATCAGCAATTCAACAGCAATTCCTCCGTTTACAAAGTGTCTCAAAAATTTGCACAGTGCTAAAAACCTTAATGTAGAGTAATTGGATTACTTCTTAATTTCAATTCATTTTAATAAGTGTCGAAATTTTCTATTCATTCATATAAAAGAAAATTTTTTTGATTTGATTAAGCAAAGTGAAGCAAAGTAAATGCAACAATCTTTAACGTAAATCTTGTCTATATCATTTAAATATCTCTTTGCGTATGTGAAAGGAAACATAACTTTACGTGGAGAAGTAAAAGTTTGAAATACTTTTATTTGCTTACTCTTATCAGTTATTTCTCTTTTTATGTCGCGTAGTTTAATTAAGAGAGCCTAATCATATTTGCAAGACTTACAGCAGTAATTCAAAAAAAAAAAAGATTTGTGTAACAACACCAAAAAGTAAACACATCCAGCTGTTGAAGGCCTTCATCGATGGATTTCGTATAAAACCGTAAGTGATAAACATATTTTGTTGTTGTTGTTGTGATCAAGCACCTAGCATATGATTAAAAATGCATTTGCATATCTACTGAGCGTTAATTTTGCTCAAAGTCATTGCTGCGTTGCTCTATCACGATATACTTCTTGCCAGAACATTTATGATTATATGTGCTCTATTAAATAACCCCTGTTAGCCCATTTATGCAAGATATAAATTCTAATTGTCGATTTATTTATTCAAATTTGGATGAAATCAACTTTTATATGACAAGTTAATTTTTTTTGTCACCAGCTGATTCGTTTATGTATAATGTAAAAGAAAAAAAAAGACCCGTTGCATTTGCCTTTGCTTGACTTAGCTTTACAAAAAAAAAAAAAAAAAAAAAAGAAAGACAAAAAAGAAACAAAAGAAATATACCGTATGAAGACAAGTGAAAAAAAATTGAAACTTAAAGTAAACAAACCATGCGATTAAAGTATGCAATCGATCATATGTTTTTTAGTAAAGTTTAAGAGAAACTCTTTGTTTAGAGAAAAGTGAATTAACTTTAAGAGAATGTTTTATTGCAGTATCACTTATTTTTTTTGGAAATTGATTTAAAATGAAATGTATCTAGTTTAATTGTTTATTTTCCCACGGCTATGAATTAATTATATTTTGAAATAGAATGTACAGTTGGGAGTCTAAAACATGATTTTGTTATTGACCATGGTCGGGAGGGTACAGAAGATATGATGGCAACTGACATCTTCGCCATCCTAAAGTTTTAAAAGGAGATTGGAACATCAAACTGTATTGATTTATTAATTAAACCGAGCACTTGTTTAACTTTTAGTTTGTTTGTTTGCCAAATTTAGTTATTTGGTTTGAGAATTAGTTTCTCACTTGTAGTTTCAGTAAGGGACTCTATAATAAATTTTATGTAGTCAGAGTCGATGAAAACTGCAGCAACAACCCCACCCACCCGGAAGAGCTACGGTTACATTAGGGTCCCGCCTCGCTGTAAGATCGTCGAATCGTTGTGCAGTTATTGCACTGTAACGCTACAAATACCGCATTTTTTAATAGTTTAAAAAAATCTTTTTCAAAACTAGTTTTCGCATTTGTTCTGTGCTGAATTGGATATTTGTGAATTGGATATTTGTGAATTGGATATTTGTGTTTGGTGTTTGGTCTGAAATTAACTTTTCCACTGTACACAATTTTGTAGGCTTCTGATTGCTTGGACAGAACGGTAAATCGTTATAAGAGTCATGTAAAGAAGTTGGATATTCTAAAGAAACTTCAAGAATATAATCCATAATCAGAATCTGCTGGGATATTTAAAACATTGAACTCACTAACCTCCAAATCATTCATCCAGCAAAAGTCTTTATATGGGAGATATTGTGACATAGCCCAACCATACAAATTATTCGCATCTAAATATAATAAAAACTGTGATGGCTCTGTCTAATTATAATTCTTCATATATTTATGACTTGCTTTGGAATATCTTTGCGTACATTGTACTAGCCCACCACGAATACCGTTTTGAATAAATCTCTGCATATCTATATCTGTAAATAATTCTAGTTGTATACCAATTGATTTTAACATTGCATCCCAAGATAGCCCCGGTGTTGTGTGATAATATGGAGAATCAAGAGAGTAAATTTTGCTGCATATAGAACGAAAATTTTCAAAAACATCCGCCAACAGCAGAACATGAGTTTTTAAATAAAGTTCCATGTACTCCTTAAGGGACTGACACTGAAAAATATTCCAAACTTTTTGCGCATGCTGATAGTTTTCATCAGAACATTCGCTATTCGAACGTTTGTTGAAAAATTTATCTTTAGATGGCAATGTATTATCATGCAAGCGAGAAATTGAATTCAAGTACTCATACGGAAATACACCTTTCCTACGCATTAGGTCTAGCCGTCTACAACCATCAGCATCATCATCATCGGGGAAAAAACTTGAAGTTACTTTCATATCACTTTTCTCTAAATTTGAGCTGAGGGTGTCTAAACTTGCAGGCAAGAAACGAAATGAGTCTAAAAATCTCAATTCTATGATGTTCTCTCCAACATTTATGTATTTTGATACGGAAATGTATACCTCCTTATTAAGAGGTATAACTTTTATATCTCCTGAAACTTTATACAATTCTCGTATAAACAAATATTGTGAAAGTAAATTGAAATAAATGTTGGAATCTTATAGTTAACATTACAAGCATTGTGTGCTGCTCCTCTAAATTTACCACTTAAATGACAATGATCTCTAACTCTATCATTTAGTAAAGCCTTTTCGCATATATGACAATTAACTGCATTCATAAATAAAATTTCATCATCTACAGACATATTTAGCGTCTTTTTTTGATTTGCATAGAAATGGGTATATAACATAGTTACATCCTCTATGATTGATTTAACAAAATATTCGCTTGCATTTTCATCTGTATATGATGAAAATTTATTGAAATTGGGGTTGTAGCTACATTTAATATAATAACCATATGCGATAGGAATATGTTCTTGAATATTAACTACATTATCACTAACGTTTTGATTAACAGACTTCAATATACATTCAAAGTCTGCAAATATAGCAAACGGTACTTGCATTTTATTGTTAACGTTAGAAAACTGTAGATATTTGCGTTTTTCATCTGGCAGTATGGATATTATTTTGCTGCAGTCCTCAGAATGTGTGCTAACATTCCTCGAATAGTTGAGACAGAATTCGCAAAAGTGGAGCTTTGATGTACTTGCTGTCAGCTGTTTGCGCACAAGTCTATTCAATATGTGTATAGAGATTATTATTATTGTTTTTCATCGATGTTAAAATCCAAAAGACATACCTCGATAAATTCCTAATCCAAGTATAGTATGAGTTATGTCCACCCTCGAGAAGCAGCAGATTAACATGTTTGTTCTGCCTCTTCGAAGTTATGTGTAGAGGACCAATTATAGTTTTCATCTCCTCATCATAGCCGAAAACGTTTATGCTGATTTCATTCTGCTCCTCAAATTTCTTAATGTCTATCACTTTAAGGGGGAATTCCAGATTGGTGAAATTAAGCCTTTGCGTATCGTCTATTTGAATTATTGGACACCTTATATCAGCTATTTTATATGAAGATGTTCTATATCGATGATATTCTACAGGCTTCATCGCTGATATTAAAGCCCACTTGAAACAAAAATCATCATTGTTTTGAACATTCACTACTGTTTTTTTCATAGCAATCGGTTTCGGAAGTTTGACATAGTTCAAAACTTTTAGTGGTTCATACAATATTCATTTCTACATAAAGTATTTTTATTAAGGTCCAGCCACTGTCACGCTCTTGAAATTCATCCATTTTAGTGCTTATTATTGCAGTCTGGCTTACATATGTTTCTTCCAGATCACATTCAGCCGTTAACACCTTCATGGGAGTCTGATGAGACTTAACCATTACAGTCATCTCATCATCCTTTATCTTCATATACTCCCCGAACAATTCGAGATTAGCTTTGCATGCTGTATTAATGCTTAACCATCTCGTCAATATTGGCAGCAAAGAAGCTCCCGCTTCTGCAAGAAAGTCTTCAGGCAATTGAAGCTCTTTTCCACTATTATTGCTCTCATAGCGATATGTTGTAATGCGGTTTCGAAAACCACTAGAAATTTGCTTCACACATGAATCCAAAGTCTCACACGCATTCGTTCTATGCACATTTGTCCTCAAATGATAGCTCCATCTAACTATATTCACATTAATATTAGACACATCACAATATCGCTCCATTTTTCAATTATTGAACGTTTTTTTCTACTGTTCACAGAAAACCGTACTTGACAATTAAATTATTTTAATTCACCTTCTTTCATTATACCCTGTACCCATAGGGTAAAAGGGTATATTAAAGTCGATAAAATGTATGTAACAGGCAGAAATATTCATTTCTGACCCCATAAAGTATATATATTCTTGATCAGCATCACTAGCCGAGTCGATTGAGCCATGTCCGTCTGTCCGTCCGTCTGTCCGTCCGTCTGTCCGTCTGTCCGTCCGTATGAACACCTAGATCTCGGAGACTATAAGAGGTAGAGCCACCAAATTTGGTGTGAACATGCATCTAATGCATACACAGGTCAAGTTTGTTTCAAATTTTTTCCACGCCCACTTCCGCCCCCGCAAATCGCGAAAACGTATTACTAGAGCTGTATTAAAGATATCGTATTCTTACTTGGCACACCTAATTATATACCCAAACCAGCTCACCAAATTTTGTCGAAATCGGACTATAAATATCGGAGATATACCTATATGAGTTTTGCACCGAATTGCAAAGGCGACATTGGCTGGCAAGAGTGAGCGAGACAGCATGCGTTCGCTGTTGCTGCATGTTAAAGAGAATTTTGCATGAAATTGATGGCGATCTTAGGGGTGTTTGATTTTATTGAATATAACGTACAGGGTATACTCAATGTCGGCAGGGACGACTTGCTTGCTTCATTTTATATGTAAATTTAATTCAAGCTTTTAGCTCTCTTATCACAACTCTAAGCTCATATATTTTTTCCCACATACAAGAGCGCAATTTACCTGCAACTACACAAACCACAGACAATACATCAAAAAGGGCAACAAATAACACATACATATATACACACATACATATATACACACATACATATATAAATACATACATGTATAAATACATACATAATGAGATACATATACACACACATAGTTTTGTAAGCATTAACTGAAGCTGAGAACGGCATGTTGGCTGAATAAAGGAATTCTGTTGTTGAACGTCAAACAAGACGGATGTTTAATTTTCATATAAACTAAAATGAAACTAAATGTATATTATAGAAAGGAACGGTTACAATTGGATCGACCACGACAAACTTGGCCAAGATGTTAACTCGCGTGCTCTTGCTTCTTATCACATAAATAATTTTTTTCCCCCAAATAATTTTTTTCCCACGCTACCGCCGCAACAAGTCCAGATAAGAATTTCACAACAATCTTGACCTTCAACAATGCTTAGCATACAACAGCGCGAATTATGATACTTCAATAAATACACTTTAAATATCTTCAGGTATTCAAATTTTAACTTTACTGAAAATGGAAATAATTATGGTGCTTCAATAAAAACACTTTTAATATCTTCAGATATTCGAATTTTAACTTTATTGAAAATGAAAAATTATGGAACGAGAACTTCAGTTCTACTTGGAATGAATCTTAAGACTGACTATATAATTTTATTTGGCATATGCAAATGCCTATTTTGTTTTTAGTATTATTGTTTAGGTATATACAGCATATGCAAATGCTTGTTTTGCTTTTAGTTATTTTTGTTTAGTTAAGCATTTGCAACGGAAGCGACGGCGACGCTTACGTTGCTCATACTTTTGTAATCTGATCTCTTTTTAAATACTTCTGCATGATTATGCTGATCTCATCATTATCAGCATTCCCATGCACAAGCATTTTTGGTTGTGTAACTCCTCCCCCTTTTAATGAGGGATTCTCCTGGATTCCTCTTTTACATTCTTTATTGGTATATATTCCTATGAAGAGGAATACAAGAGCGATTGACATTATGCCAAAGCTGTTGGAGATTACTGTTTGTGCTCTGATTTCTTTGATAGTTTTAGTGTTTTTTATTTCTTCCAATATGATTTCTTTAAATGTTTATTTTTCAGTGAAATTAAATGCATTTTCCTCTACTTCCTCGTCGGTAAATGATTGTATTTATATTTCTTGACTATTGTACCCTGTACCCATAGGGTAAAGGGTATATTAAAGTCGCTAAAATGTATGTAACAGGCAGAAGGAAACGTTTCCGACCCTATAAAGTATATATATTCTTGATCAGCATCAACAGCCGAGTCGATTGAGACATGTCCGTCTGTCCGTCCGTCCGTATGAACACCTAGATCTCGGAGACTATAAGAGCTAGAGCTACCAAATTTGGTGTGAACATCCGTCTTATGCCCAGGCAGATCAAGTTTGTTTCAAATTTTTGCCACGCCCACTTCCGCACCCGCAAATGAAAAAAGAAAATTTTAAAATCAATTTACTAGAGCTGTATGAAAGATAACGATTATATAGTCAAACTGCACTAACTGACGAAATTTTGTTTAAATCGGGCAATAAACATCGGAGATATAGCCATTTGCATTTTGTACTGAATTGCCAAAGTGATATTGGCAGATAAGAAAGAGCGAGATAGCATGCGTTCGCTGCTGCTGCATGTTAAAGCGAATTTCGTTTTGTATTGATTGCGATTTCGAGGGTGTTCGAACTTTTGTTTAGTGCCTACGCAAATTAAGATAGTTTAAAATTTTTGCCACGCCCACTTCCGCCCCCGCAATTTAGAAAAAATGAATTACTAGAGAAGTTTTAAAGAAATCACATTCTTATTTGGCACATCTAATAATGTGGCCAAAATGCACCATCTGACCAAATTTAGTCGAAATCGTACAATGAATATTGAAGATATACGTATGTGCATTTTGAACTGAATTGCCAAGGCGACACTAGCTGGCAAGAGTGAGCGAGATAGCATGCGGTAGCTGCTGCTGCATGTTAAAAGGAATTTTGAATTAGGTTGATGCCGATCTTGATTTAATATAACTAGTTGCTACAGGGTATACTCAATGTCGGCAGGGACGACTTGCTTACTTCATTTTTGTTATATGTTTGATCTATGAGGATTGTACAATTTGTAAATTCTATGAGAAAGTTTCCTTTTAGTATTTCGCTATTGGTAGTTTCATTGCAATCGTATTGAATTAAATTATTTTCTGCGTTACGTATTAATAATGTGCCTTCATTTATTATTATACCCTTGCAGAGGGTATTATAAAATTGGTCAGATGTTTGTAACGCATAGAAATATACCTGTCCGACCCCATAAAGTATATATATTCTTGATCAGCATCAACAGCCGAGTCGATTGAGACATGTCCGTCTGTCCGTCTGTGTGTTTGTTCGCAGCTTTTCGAACTTAAATTTTAAGCTACGTATGTGCGTTTGTAACGCATAGAAATAAACGTTTCCGACCCCATAAAGTATATATATTCTGAATCAGCATCAACAGCCGAGTCAATTGAGACATGTCCGTCTGTCCGTCTGTGTGTTTGTTCGCAGCTTTTCGAACTTAAATTTTAAGCTACGTAGTTGAAACTTGGTAGTTAGCTTTTTTAAAGGTCTAGGTAGACAAAGTATGAAAATCGGTCGGATCGGATTACTATAATTCCGATATTGGATATATCAGAATAATAGGGTTCCAATTAAAAATTTTTTATTTTTCTTTTGGAATATAAATCTAATTTGTACCAAAACACTACCTACCAAGTTTGACTGAAAATCGGATAATTATTACGGCTACAAATCAATAAAACAAATCATCAATATAAGCAATTTACTCCAGCAACAAAAAATTTCAAAGAAATCTGCCGTACCAACACGAGAGACCCGGGATCGAATACCCGCGGCACCAAATAAAAAATATATAAAAATATTGTTTTTTGGTTGTTGCATTTAAATTTAATTTGTATCCGTACACTATACACCAAGTTTGAACTAAATCTGATAATTATTAAGGTTACAAATCAATAATCAATTTGATAGAAATTAAATGTATTTTAATGCTCACGCACACACATACATATGCAGAAATTCTTCACCACGCGGTGTGTGAGACAGACAAAAATATTTGCGTTGTGTTCCTACACAGAACGAAATTGAAAGAGCGAGATACATATATATATGTCGAATTAGCTTACGTTAGCAAAGTAATGACGGCGGCGTAGTGTGTAGAGATCGGTGGCACGGTGGGCTTCGGTGTTTGATGGTTCAATGCTCGGTGAAGAAGTAAAAACTTTTAGGTGTGTTTTTTCTTCCTTTTTGTTTTTTTTGATTTTGTTAAACATTTATACCAATTATTTTGCTGCAAGGGTTTACAGTTGTTCTTAATGATACAGTTAGAGCTTAGTTTCATCTCGTTTATTGTTTTTTGTTCTTCGTATGTGTCGGTTTTGTTTTCTATTTTTTTGTTGTCAAAATTACTGTGGTTGTTATAATGTTAGTTGGTATTTTTATTGCTATAATTATGTTATTTTCGTGGGTCATGACTCCCATGCGGATTAGTTTTATTTTATAGAAATCTATGTTGTAGAGTGTAAAATCTTCGTTTGTTAGTATTGAGGGGTGAAAGAGGTTATATTTAGCTGACGCTATTGTATCTATGTAAGATGGTATTTACTTTATCATGCAAAAATTTTAATTTTAATAACTGATCGTGATACATTATGTCCGTTTTGATCATGTTATTAAATGTCTCTATATTGTTAAGGGTTTTGGTTATTTTTTCTCTGTTATCTAGTATTACTTCTTTTAATGGATTTTTGTAGGTCATTGTTTATTTTTACTTGTTCGTTAATATTTTTTATTATATTATGCTCGTTTTCTTGATTATTAAAAAGATGGTTCATAATGGTTTCCCTATCGTCATCGTCTGAGTTTTTCCTATTCTGAGTTTTTCCTATTGCGTTGATAAGACCGCGTTTTTGTCTTATTAATGGGTTTGGGGTTATTGATTTTTTTTAGTTCTTATGGTTTCTATTTTTTCATCTATTCTATGCCTATTTTGCTTAACTAGAATTTTCGTATTGTTTTGGATTATTTCAGTTAATTCTAATATTTCTCTTGGATTTATTACATGTAAAATTATTTTAAATTCGTTGACCAATTCCACTGTGCTTTCCCCTTGTGAAACGAATCCGGTTTCAGCCCGGTTTGGGGTTATGTTGATCATTGCTGTTGACAGCGTTATGGGTCTTTTCTCCTCTATGTTAAGTGTGCGAATTTTCTCTGTTAGTGTGTTGTTAAGTCTTTCGACATCGCTATTGCCAGTGTGACTATTTGGTTTAGTTTCTTTTCTCTATTCTCTGACGTTTAAACTATTAAATTCGTTGTCGAAGACAAACTTTTGGACTTTGCCTTTTATCGACAAGAATTGTTGGATATGCTCCACAATTGTGGTGCTATTTCTATCAGTTAGTGGCAAGCAAGTGGCGTGTTTCGAGAGTTTATCGATAAATATTGTAAAGGATTGTTTTAAATTTAAATATGTGTCTATATGTACTATTTCGTTGCAAGTTCTTGGTGTTTCTGTTAGATAAAAATTGTTTTTAATGGATTCTCCCACCACTGCAAACGTCGCAATTATTTATTATTCTGTGGATGTGGGTCTTAAGGTTGGGGTGGTAAATTTCGAGTTTAAGTTTCTCGTAAGTTGCAACTATCCCGCAATGGCCGCTCTCGTTTTTATGAAATAAAGTTATTTGGGTGTGCAATTCGTCTTCCGACTCGAAATCCCTAGCGAACCTGGTGCATTTTAGAAATTTTACTTTTGGGTTGGAAGTGTATTCTTTTGCCAGTATTTTTTGGAATTGGTAAAACTCATGGTCACTTAGGTGTGAAAAGACTCCTATTTTTCCTGTTGTTATTTCCCGTCGGAGAGTGTTTATTGCTTGGTTGTTTTCTAGGTCATTTTTGCTAATGTAAATTCTCTTTTTGCCAAATACTCGTACGATGGTTTCGAGTTTCCTTTCCGCAAAAACTATTTGTACTTTAAATCTGTTAACGGCTGTTTCTAGGATAGACATGTCAAAGCCCTGATCCTCTTCTTTAGGGTAAGCCGTTTGAACGGCTAGGGACCTGTTGTCTTCCTCATCGGTTGATTCTACCTCCATTAAGTTTATCTCGTCCTCTCTGATCCTTCTTAAAAAATCGACAATGTTATTATTTTTCCCTTTTATGTATTCTATGTGGAAGTTGTACTCCGCTAGACTAATGAGCCATCTTTGTAATCTTGGGCTTATGTCTTTGCCCGTATATTTAGCCCTCAGCCACTTTAATGGTTGGTGATCACTCTCGAGATCGAATTCTCTACCATAAACATATGGTCGAAAGTATTTCACGGCCCAAACTATGGCTAGGAGCTCCTTTTCTGTAGTTGAATAGTTACATTCGTGCTGCCCCCACCACGAAATTACTGGCGTCCGTAGTGACAGTGAACTTTTTAGAAAAATTTGGGTATCGTAGGACTGGGCTATTTGTAACTAATGTTTTTGGTTTTTCGAATGCTGCTATATTGCTTGGGTCGTCGGTGTTGATCGTCTGGTTTTTCTTCAGATATCTTGACATAGGGAACGCTACTTTTGCATAATCCCTAACGAATTTTCTGTAAAACCCTGTCATCCCCAGGAATGATTTAATCTGTTTTGTAGTTCTGGGTTATTTTAAATTCTGAATAATATTTACTTTAACTGTGTTCGGCTTGATACCGTGAGTGGTCAAGATGTGACCGAGGAATTGCGTTTCTTTCTTAAGAAAGTCGCATTTATCTACTTGAATATTCAAATTCGCTTCTTTTAAAGTTTTGAATATTTTTCTTAAAGTGGTCATATGTTCTTGAAGGGATGTGCTGAAAATTAATATATCGTCCATGTAGACGACACAATTGTTACCGATATATTCCTTCAAGACTTCTTTCATGAGTCTCTGGATGTCGATGGAGCATTCTTGAGTCCGAACGGCATTCTGATAAACTCGTAGTGGCCTGATGGTGTAGAAAATGCCGTCTTTGGCCTGTCTTCTTCCCTAACAAGAATTTGGTGAAAACCTTTTGCTAAATCAAGGGTAGTAAAATATTGGGATCTACCCAACTTATCTAGTAGAGAGTTTAAATTGGGAATTGGAAATCTGTCATCGACCGTGAATTCATTCAATTTGCGGTAATCTATAACGATTCTGAATTCTTTTGACCCTGAACTATACATTTTTTTCTCGACAATCCATAAGGGGCTGTTATAGGGTGAGTTACTTTATTTTACTATATTCTGCTCAAGCATTCCCTTTATCTGTTTATTTATTTCTTTTTCGTGGATTTGGGGATATCTATATATTCTAGAATGTAAAGGCCTATCTACTGTAGTAATGATTTCGTGGGAAATCCGATTTGTCGCTGACAAAACGTCCCCCTCTCGAAAAAATAAATCATCGGATTCTGCGAGTAAAGCTTCGACGGTTCAGCGTTCTTCGTCGTTTAAATGTGCTAGGTTGAAATGGTCTCGTATATGATCTCTGTTTATGGGTTGCAGAACACAAACGTTGTGCATTGATTCTGGATTTTCGTAATCCAAAAAAATAAAATTTCTTGTCTAGTAACTCTACGTATCGTTCAGTATTATTGATTTGAGCATTAAAGGCTTTTAGAAAGTTTTGGCCTATTATTGCTGAGAAATTTTTGTTTGGGAAATCTATGAGTTTCCACTATAGTGTTCCTAAGAAGTGTATCTCTTTTGGAAATGGTGTAGTTACGTCGTATTTTACAGTATTAACGCCGTTAAGGGTTTTATAAGAACATGGTTTGGTAAGTTCAGTTTTAGGGTACTGGTGTTCGAGAATTCTTGATTTTAGAATTCTTGTCGTTGCACCAGTGTCGACTAAGCATTTAATTTTCTCCTTACCTATTGTCCATATTATTATTGCTCTAGGCAGGGTATCAAAAAAATTTACTTCTTCCTCTTCTTCTTCTTCTGTCTGGTTGACTTGATTGACTATTCTGATTTTGTTTGTTTTATTATTATTATTATTATTATTATTATTATTATTATTATTATTATTATTATTATTATTATTATTATTATTATTATTATTAGTATTATTATTATTATTATTATTATTATTATTATTATTATTATTATTATTATTATTATTATTATTATTATTATTATTATTATTATTATTATTATTATTATTATTATTATTATTATTATTATTATTATTATTATTATTATTATTATTATTATTATTATTATTATTATTATTATTATTATTATTATTATTATTATTATTATTATTATTATTATTATTATTATTATTATTATTATTATTATTATTATTATTATTATTATTATTATTATTATTATTATTATTATTATTATTATTATTACTATTATTATTATTATTATTATTACTATTATTATTAGTAGGGGACTGGTTGTATTGGCTTGGCTTGTTGTGCGCGGTGACAGTGTTAGAGTTAGTGTTATTTTGTTTATTGTAAGTGTTGTTAGATGTTTTTCTGTATCTTTTTGTTATGGCTCGGGGATCATCCAGTGCTTTAATGTTTGAATATTTTGTTTGTAAAGCACGCATAGATATGCCTTGAACATGCCTCGACATGAATTCTGAATGGAGTGCCTATTTTATTTATTAATATATTCATCAAATCTCTATCTACTTTTTTGTTTTCATATATTGCTGGCTTAAGCTCATCGAACATATATATTTTATTTATTTTGCATTTAGCTTTTTCGAATTCTTGGAACAATTCTCTTAAATTACTCGCTTTGATAAATTTGCATCTGTCGAACACATCCTCGTAAGTCGTCCTGGGCCGCATTTGTTCCATCAGCTTAGCCTTCATTTGCTCCCAGCTCGGCTCCATCCCCAGTTGACTAATGTAGTTCGCTGCTGCTTTTGAGACCTTTTAGTTTTAGTTTTAGCGAAACTGTTGGATAACATCGTTGTTCCACAACCATTGGGTTGATTGTTGTTGTTGTTGCTGTTGTTGTTGCAGTTGATACTGCTGCTGTTGCTGTTCAAATTGTTGTTGTTGCTGCCGCTGTTGTTCGTACTATTGTTGTTGTTGTTGAAGTGTATTTAGAGCTGCTTCTTGTTGAAGTATGACTTCTCGTAAATTTCGGAGCTCTTTTTTAACTTTATTGAAAATGAAAAATTATGGAAAGAGAACTTCAGTTCTACTTGGAATGAATCTTAAGACTGACTATATAATTTTATTTGGCATATGCAAATGCCTATTTTGTTTTTAGTATTATTGTTTAGGTAAGCAGCATATGCAAATGCTTGTTTTGCTTTTAGTTATTTTTGTTTAGTTAAGCATTTGCAACGGAAGCGACGGCGACGCTTACGTTGCTCATACTTTTGTAATCTGATCTCTTTTTAAATACTTCAAGCATTCTTGGTTGTGTAACTCGCGTGCCCTCTTGCTTCTTATCACACATAATTTTTTTCTCCAAAATAATTTTTTTTCACGCTACCGCCGCAACTAGTCCAGATAAGAGAATTTCACAACAATTTTGACCTTCAACTTTGCTTAGCATTATGACGAATTTCGCCAGACGCCCCACGCTCCTCGTCCACGTTCACGACATCGTTATCACTAACCACTTCCGCTCCACGCTCCACGTCCACGTTCACAACATCGTTACCACTAACCACATCCGCCGCATGACGTCATCACACCCCAAAGCAACCACTGTGACGTCATCAATCTCTTATCAAACCGGATTTCCTGGTCCAGAACATACAGTTTCTATCTACTTATTTATATATATATTCTTTTTTTTTTTTTGTGTATGAGGCGATAATCAACGTATGACTTCAGCCCACACTTTTACTAAAATAATTTTGTTTTCACCTAGGAATATCCTTTAGTTATCAGCGATTGATTCTGAGGCCAATTTCTATGTGTATAGCATGTACATGCATATGTAAACACCGTGAGGTAAATATTGATTTTCTTGAAAACATGATTTGCATATACATACAGTCAACACAACATTTATTCGTACACCCCTATGTGCCTTATTTTATCAATAACTTGAAAAATAGTTAGCGTAAACGAAAATTTTTTATTTCCTAATGAAGATCTTGCTGAAGAAGTACCCCTCTGGGCCTTTTTACAATTTTGCTCCTGTTGGGTATTAAAACAATTCAAATGTCTAAATTTTTGAACTGAATAACCATTGTTTTTCACTTTGTTTTTCGATCGGATGACATTTGTGGCAAAAACATTACTACTTCAAAATATTAATAAAAAGGATACCAGTTTTTGAGGCCACAAAAAACAAATAAAAATTGTTCAAAATATATATATACTAAATTGCCAAGGCGACTTTGGCAGGTAAGAAAGAGCGAGATAGCATGCGTTCGCTGCTGCTGCATTTTAAAGGGAATTTTGTTTTGAATTGATTGCGATTTCGAGGGTGCTCGAACTTTTGTTTAGTGCCTACGCAAATTGGGATAGTTTAAAATTTTTGCCACGCCCACTTCCGCCCCCGCAATTTAGAAAAAACGAATTACTAGAGCAGTTTTTGGGGAATCACATTCTTATTTGGCACACCCAACAATGTGGCCAAAATGCACCATCTGACCAAATTTAGTCGAAATCGTACAATCAATATCGAAGATATACGTATGTGCATTTTGAACTGAATTGCCAAGGTGATACTAGCTGCAAAGAGTGAGCGAGATAGCATGCGGTAGCTGTTGCTGCATGTTAAAAGGAATTTTGAATTAAGTTGATGCCGATCTTGATTTAATATAATTAGTTGGTACAGGGTATACTCAATGTCGGCAGGGACGACTTGCTTGCTTCAAATCGGATAATAAACATCGGAGATATAGCCATTTGCATATTGTACTGAATTGCCAAGGCGGCATTGGCAAACAAAAATAGCGAGATAGCATGCGTTCGCTGCTGCTGCATGTTAAAGGGAACTTCGTTTTTAATTGATTGCGATTTCAAGAGTATTTGAACTATTGTTTAGTGCCTACGCAAACTAAAATAGTTTAAAATTTTTGCCACGCCCACTTCTGCCCCCGCAATTTAGAAAAAATTAATTACTAGAAAAGTTTTGAACGAATCACATTCTTATTTGGCACATCTAATAATGTGGCCAAAATGCAACATCTGACCAAATTTAGTCGAAATCGGAGAATAAAAATAGGAGATATACGAATGTGCGTTTTGTACTGAACCAACAAGTGCGAGATTAGTTGCCAGGTGTGAGCGAGATAGCATGCATTCGATGAAAATTTTGAATTAAATCAAAGGAGATCTCGAGGGTGTTCGACTTTATTTAATTTAACTAGTTGGTACAGGGTATACTCAATGTCGGCAGAGACGACTTGCTTGCTTCATTTTGAGCTGTAGACACAAATTTTTGCTTTTCCGAGGAATTTAAACTTTATGTCTATCACTTGTGTTTTGCAGCCAAATTTTCTGTGTTATATGGCTGCAGTACCATTGCAAACAATTAAAAACCCCAGGACAATCGCCAGATCTAAACACCATAGAGCACGTTTGGGACATGCTGAAGAAAAAAATTAGGAAACACAAAATTACGTGTGTATCTATGTGCGTACATAATTTTTTTTTTTTTTGTTGTGTGATTGGTTCCGCCATGTAAACGATTATCAACAATTGATTCCGTTCCATTTACCAATGCACATGAGACACAGCTAATTTTTTGATTTTCAATGCACTTTACTTACGAAATAAAATAATAATAATTCTCAATGTGACTATAAGTAGATCCATATCCTACAAGCTGCGCCAATTACCATCGGGAGCTATATGGTTTGAATTAGGGAGTGTGTGTGAGATGTGTATATATTTAATGTTTGCCAGAGTACTCCAAACGTCTGCTCGATTCAAATGTTAAAACAGAAACGTCGTTTATATGTCCGTCAAAATAGCGACTGTCTGTTCATGCCGAGTTAGCGACGGTCGCTGTTAAGCCACTGTTAAAATTTTTTCAATTTTTAAAATTCAATTATTTTGTTAATAACTATTTTTTTAAACAAAATAAAGATGAAATCTATTGATAATAGCATTATCTATCAATATTATTGACTTTTGGGCGGTTTTAAACGATGGAAGTATGAAAATTTTGACCACGAAAAAATTAGCTCCCCACATTTTGGGGAATAGCTCCATTCACAGCACGAGTCAGAGTATGCACGATATTGCAAATGAAACTCGACATATTCAGGAATATCTCCAGCAAATTTAATCAAAATCTGCTGAGCAGTTTTTGAGAAAATCGCTTATCAGTTGACCAACCTATAGTTTTTCTCCATATAAAAAGCGACAAAAAAATTGCATTCTCACTGTTATCAAAATAACTCGATTCACAGCACGAGTCAGACAATGCACGCTATCTCATATTGAGCTCCACATATTCAGGCATAACTCCACCAAATTTAATCAAAATCTGCTGAACAGTTTTTGAACGTGTGGGTGCCTTGGTCAAAGGAAATTCATTGATAAGGATGCCGCCAGCTCCAAATCGGAACCAGTGTAAAGAACCAGTAATCAAAATCGGTTCACAGGCAAGCGGCAACATTTGAATTTTAAGTCTTTGTCATTTATTTCGTAATAAAAATTGTAAACTGCATATAAATTGTAATGTAAACTTATTGTACCCTTATTTGGGGTACGATACTCCAGCCGACTATATGGTTCACCTTGCTGTGCAACTGGACATAGGAAGAGGGACGGTGCACTTTTCTGCCGCTCTCTTAGCTCGCCGGATGGGGGGGGGTTCTTTTCCCTACAACCTATTTATGTATCTGTTCACAACAAAAATTATAGTGCACAAAAACAAATTTACTGGATTGAAGAATTGTAGTTTTAACTGTTGACGATGTGTGGGTGAACGTGGTGGTCTGTTCATCTCTCCCTTCTTTACCTTCCCTACCTATGGACAATCCTCGGAGATATATTAATTGGTTGTCCCCTAAACAAATAAAGGTCGACTAGCTCATCAGTTTTCGGGCATTTCAGGTGATAATTTTATTCACAATTCATTCTTCATAATCCGACAAAATCTATAATCCTTCATAATCCGACAAAATCTATAATCGATAAACTTTGTCATAATGAGAGAAAACAAAACAATTTAGCAAATATACACCAGAACGATCTTAGGGAAGCTGATAATATTCCCAGTAAACATGATGATAATTTTATACAAGTAATGTAGTTGTTATATATATATATATATATATATATATATATATATTTATATATATACCTATATATATATATATATATATATATATATATATATATATAACAACTACATTACTTGTATAAAATTATCATCATGTTATATATATATATATATATATATATATATATATATTTATATATATACCTATATATATAACAACTACATTACTATATATATATATATATATATATATATAAAATGATGGTCAATATACTCTTACTCAGAAAAATAACTCCCTGGGCCCATGGATGATGATTCGTTGAGAGGTAGAGATGACGCTGAATATGTTAATAAATGGATTAATGAATGTTCGATGGATTTTTGCTAAATTGCATAATTAATAGATTCAATTATTACGTTTACAAAATATAAAAAAAAAGTTAATTAATTAATTAGGCATCTCAGCACTAACTACACTTGAATCTATAGTTTCCTGGTTATAGTATTTTAATTATCTATCAATCTAAGGCATCCGAGAGCCTCGCTGTTTTGTGACTCAAGTGTGTGAGAGAAACGGAAGAACAATTGAGCAGTTGCCGTTGACCGCTGCACTTTAAGCTCTCACTCAAGCTTGTGCTCAAACTGCTTGACCGCACTGCTTGCAAGTTACTTTTTGAACTAACGAATTTCTGACTTGTAACGTATGTTTCAAATATAACTACCATTTCAAGGGACAAGTAAGTTTTTGTTTTCTTTTTATTTTTGTTATGCCTAACCGACCACTACAAAATGTCAGAACAAATTAGCTGGTAATTTTACAATTAATTTATTATACTGCTGGGATTTTCCTAATAGTTATAAAATAAATATAAAATTACTATATTTTTATATGGAAGTATAAGACATTTTGTCATTGAAATAAGAAAATTCTGAGCACGAGTCATGCAATGCACGGTTGTTTAATTGATTAAGCGTAACCCTATATCTATTCTGAAACAATTTTGAGAAATTTATATTTTAAGTTAAAATTATTGAGCAGTAACCGGAAGCATATTAAATGCAAAGGCCATTGCAAGGGATGGAGAGAAATCGTCGCTAACTTTTCTAAGACGAGTCAGAAAATGCACGGTAGTCCATTAGATTAAGTGTTAGTTACTGATTATTCTGGTAGAGTTTTATCAAATTCTGCTGAAAGAATTTTGAGAAAAATGCATTTAAAGAATTGATAAATCTGTCGCTTATTATCGGCCAGCAGCGCGAACCAAAAAAATAAATAAAGTGGCATTTGCAAGGGATGGGGAGAAACCGTCGCTAACTTTTCTAAGACGAGTCAGAAAATGCACGGTAGTCCATTAGATTAAGCGTTAGTTACTGATTATTCTGGTAGAGTTTTATCAAATTCTACTGAAAGAATTTTGAGGAAAATGCATTTAAAGAATTGATAAATCTGTCGCTTATATATTACTTGTATAAAATTATCATCATGTTTACTGGGAATATTATCAGCTTCCCTAAGATCGTTCTGGTGTATATTTGCTAAATTGTTTTGTTTTCTCTCATTATGAGAAAGTTTATCGATTATAGATTTTGTCGGATTATGAAGAGTTAAGAATGAATTGTGAATAAAATTATCACCTGAAATGCCCGAAAACTGATGAGCTAGTCGACCTTTATTTGTTTAGGGGACAACCAATTAATATATCTCCGAGGATTGTCCATAGGTAGGGAGGGTAAAGAAGGGAGAGATGAACAGACCACCACGTTCACCCACACATCGTCAACAGTTAAAACTACAATTCTTCAATCCAGTAAATTTGTTTTTGTGCACTATAATTTTTGTTGTGAACAGATACATAAATAGGTTGTAGGGAAAAGAACCCCCCCCATCCGGCGAGCTAAGAGAGCGGCAGAAAAGTGCACCGTCCCTCTTCCTATGTCCAGTTGCACAGCAAGGTGAACCATATAGTCGGCTGGAGTATCGTACCCCAAATAAGGGTACAATAAGTTTACATTACAATTTATATGCAGTTTACAATTTTTATTACGAAATAAATGACAAAGACTTAAAATTCAAATGTTGCCGCTTGCCTGTGAACCGATTTTGATTACTGGTTCTTTACACTGGTTCCGATTTGGAGCTGGCGGCATCCTTATCAATGAATTTCCTTTGACCAAGGCACCCACACGTTCAAAAACTGTTCAGCAGATTTTGATTAAATTTGGTGGAGTTATGCCTGAATATGTGGAGCTCAATATGAGATAGCGTGCATTGTCTGACTCGTGCTGTGAATCGAGTTATTTTGATAACAGTGAGAATGCAATTTTTTTGTCGCTTTTTATATGGAGAAAAACTATAGGTTGGTCAACTGATAAGCGATTTTCTCAAAAACTGCTCAGCAGATTTTGATTAAATTTGCTGGAGATATTCCTGAATATGTCGAGTTTCATTTGCAATATCGTGCATACTCTGACTCGTGCTGTGAATGGAGCTATTCCCCAAAATGTGGGGAGCTAATTTTTTCGTTCAAAATTTTCATACTTCCATCGTTTAAAACCGCCCAAAAGTCAATAATATTGATAGATAATGCTATTATCAATAGATTTCATCTTTATTTTGTTTAAAAAAATAGTTATTAACAAAATAATTGAATTTTAAAAATTGGAAAAATTTTAACAGTGGCTTAACAGCGACCGTCGCTAACTCGGCATTAACAGACCGTCGCTATTTTGACGGACATGTCGTTTATTAAGAATGTTTTGGGCCTCTACATTTTGTATGGCTTTGTGTGTCTGTTACAATCAAATTAATGCATATGTGTATGTATGTTTTGTATAATGTATGATTTCTGGGAACATGTGGAAAGGAAAGGAAAGGAAAGGAAAGAGTAGCTGCCACGTCTTTTTTCCTGGGTCTCGTTCCCAAATTTTAGTGACCAGGGTGTTAGGTTGGTAACTCGGGCGTCAGCAGCGGACGTCTGCGTCGTTTGCATTTATTTTATCTGTGCAAAAAAGAATCGAAATACATACAACTGCGCAATAGAAACGGCGACAAATCTATGCAAGTCCCGTTGCCATGGTGCTGTTGTGCAAATATACATATGTATGTATGTACGTCGGTATGTCTATGTATGTACATACCTATGGAGGGGAAGTCTAATTGCTACACTAACAAAATCAGAGCATATGTACTTGTGTATAAATTTATACCCTTGCAGAGGGTATTATAAAATTGGTCAGATGTTTGTAACGCATAGAAATATACGTGTCCGACCCCATAAAGTATATATATTCTTGATCAGCATCAACAGCCGAGTCGATTGAGACATGTCCGTCTGTCCGTCTGTGTGTTTGTTCGCAGCTTTTCGAACTTAAATTTTAAGCTACGTATGTGCGTTTGTAACGCATAGAAATAAACGTTTCCGACCCCATAAAGTATATATATTCTTGATCAGCACCAATAGCCGAGTCGATTGAGACATGTCCGTCTGTCCGTTTGTCTGTTTGAATCACGATGATGGCCTTAAATTTTAAGCTACATGGTTGTAACATGAAAAATTAAGTTCCTTAATCGATGAAGTAGGTAAAAGTATGAAAATTAGTAGGATCGGATAATTATCACCGGAGTTATTAACTAAACATACCTCATGTAAAATAAGCAATTTTCTTTGGCAGCAAAGAAACAGAAACATATTCCGCACAAAGTCTGCCGCACAAACACAAAAGACCCTCGATCGAATCCGCCCGGGACCAAATAAGAATTATATAAAATTATTGTTTTTTTTTTTTATTGAATTTAACTTTAATTTGTACCCAAACGCTCTACAAAAAAATTGAACAAAATCGGATAACTATAAAGTTGCAAATTAATTAAATGTAATTTCTTGTATAATAAAACACATGCAAAACTAATCACTACGCAGTGTGGTAAAATATTTGCGTTGTATTCTTGCACAGAACGAAATTTTAAGAGAGAGATGCCATGCGTTTGCTATATACATATATATGTCAAACTAGCTTAGGCAAGCAAAGTTAGGACGGTGGCGTAGTATGTAGAGGTCGGTCGCACGATGTCCGGATTATAGTGGATGGTTCGATTCTCTGTAAAGACGTTAGTAGGAACTTTTGAATGTGTTTTTTTTTCTTTTTTGATTTTGTTATATTATTTAAAAATTTTATTTTAAAATTTTTGTTTTTAAATAAAATAATAAAAGAGTGAAGCTGCAAGGGTATGCAAACTTCGGCAAAGCCGAAGTTAGCTTCTTTTATATTTTAAGTAAGATTATTCCCTACTTCAATGGGAAAATTGTGGCGGGGAACCAAAATTAAGCTTCGTCACAAAACATATTAACTTTTGCCAGACTTCGTCAAGCAGTTTTCCCTTAAATTTTGTATAAAAAAAAGTAATTATAAAAAATTTCGTCTACAACGGAATTGAATTTTTGCGTTGATTTTTTTTTTTTTTTTTTTGAGTAAAACTTAGTGTCTGGGGGGTCATTACGTTTTGATGAACCCAGCAGCATAGAAGAAATGGCACTGACCCCTGACCAACTGAAAGCTCTGATCGAGGGGGCAGTAAGTACTGCGCTTCAGATCCAAGAAGCGAAATTTGAAGCCAAAATCAACGAATTATCTTCTCAGTTGAGGAATTTCTCCGTTAATACTCCTCAGGTCGAAGAATTTTGTGACGCAGATATCATAGCGGGTGTTGTTTGCAATGAATCATTAGATATTATAAAGTCTTTTGCAGACTTCTTTTGCAGACTTCGAGCTATATCAGTTTGCAGATAGTTATTCAAGAATGACTGAGAACAGAGCTCAGAGAAACTTTCAAAAGCAAAATGATAGGAATCCAAACACAGTTCTAGTAACTCAGGCGAAAAATCCTTATTATAATAAGCGCGCTGCACCAAATGGAAATCAAGTTACCCAAGACCCAGTTCAACCAATGGACGTTGATTCAACCAATCCAATCAATCCGGCACAAGCGGCTTTTCTTAACAAAAAGTATAAAGAAGATGCATTACGCGTTTTTTTTTTACAGGAACACAGAAAGCGCTTTGTAAGAGTCAATTATTGCCCGTGTACATTTCTTCTTTCACACCACTGTAATTAAGCTCAACTTTAGACTCAGCTTGAGTGAAAGCTCAAAAATGAGTGGAACCTGGAAGCCAAGCTCCAAGCTAAGCTCACTCCCACGCAAATGAGTGCTTCGGTTCTGAGTGACTTTTAGTGCATTAAAGACTAAGTATACTACGTATAATACTGGTAATTAAATTTTTAAAGTGACCACGGTGGAAAATTTCCAAATACCACGAGGTCTGAAAATTTTTATCCAAATTTTTTCAACTTTTAATGAACCCATCGGCCCCTCCTAAAAAGTGAATATTTTGTGTGAATGCATTAGACTTTTGTTGGCTTAATTATTTTTTTGAAAATTGTGCCATTTCGAGGAAACTTGCCCATTGAGGTTAAGCACCAGTAAAGGTATTTGATGTATATAAAATTTTTTCTGACTTATTATAGGCATTTGTTATCCTCTCTAGTTTAATTTTTAATGGAAATTCCGCTAAAAAGGATGGGCGAAAAACGAAATTTTTCCTCCCAATGAGGTTTTTCTTTAACGTTGATCCACCACGTGTGACGGCCAGTCACTTAGAAAATTTTCTATGACAAATTTTTCCGGAAGTTTTTGTGTTGGAATTAAATACCTGCACTGCAACAACGAGAGTTTTTTAAAACAAAGTTTCTTATCGCGCGGTAGGGGCTAAACCGAAAAAATTAAGACTAAAAAGTGTAACGACACTTTTACCGTTACCAACTGTTTTGTCTTTTTCTTTCGCATTGAACAGTGTACGAGTATGTAGACAGAGAGGGACGCACAAGCAGCGATCGCGAGCTCGAGTTTGTGGGCAGAGGGACGCAAAAGCAAATGCTAGAGGGGAAAGAGGAAGCGAGCTTGAGTTTGTGGGCAGAGGGACGCACAAGAAAATGCTGAAGGGGAAAGTAAATACGAGACGCACAAGCAAAGATTCTGAGATTGAGAAAGGGTCATAAATGTGCGAGGCAGGGGTAAGAAGAAAAAAGGTCGCGATCGCGAGCTCGAAAATGTGTGTCCGTCAGTTAAAAGTGCAACCCGCATTTACTTGTGCGTCTCGCTGCCCACAAACTCGCACATATGTATGTATATGTATGACCTCTGCTCGGATTCGCGATCCCGACCCTTTTTCTCTGCCCGTATGCTTGTAGAAGTAATAGCCGTAAACCTGAGTAGGTGCATATAGAGCCTGGTAGCGGGCAACAACAATCAATCGCGTTTTACTAGACTCGGTTCCTTAAAACTGCTGCCAAGATATGTCAAAAACTCCTTAACCGATTTTGCTCAAATTTTCAAAATATCTTTATTATATAAAAACCTATCTGAACTAAAATAATTGTGATCGCTTTGTTGTTTTTTTTTAGCTAAATAGTCTCTCAAAATGGGTCGAAAAAGTGACTTTTTTCAAGTCTGTAAAAAATTTATTTTTCTTCCAAAAAAATTCCTTTTGTATTTTTTATAGTTCATTGTAAGGGCTGAAGTCTTACAATTCAAAAAGGTTTGGTTTTTGCAATTCGGATCAACGTGGCATTTTGGTAGCATTTGAACTACATTTTTCTAAATGGTTTCCTGTTGGGCGGAGTATTTCGAAATATGTATATTGTTTTCAAAAAAATATAAAAAAATTGTTTGAGTATTAATTAAAAAATATTTTTTCAAAATTGCATGAAAGCAGCTCTCACCCCTTAATCGAAAGAAACTTCGTTTCATCTGGGTGTCCCATGACACCTCTCTACTTTTTTTATTAAAATAAAACTACATCGGTGAAAATTATCATCTTTAAATATGAAAAAAAGCTAACTTCGGCTTTGTCGAAGTTTGTATACCCTTGCAGCTTCACTGTTTTATTATTTAATTTAAAAACAAAAATTTTAAAATAATTGGTATAAATGTTTAACAAAATCAAAAAAACAAAAAAGAAGAAAAAACTCAACCAAAAATTTTTCGCGTATTCACCGAGAATCCAACCCACCAAACATCGAGCCAACGTGCGACAGATCTCAACATACTACGCCACCATCCTCACTTAACAAACTAGTACTCGCTCTTTCAATTTCGTTCTGTGCAACAACACAACGCGTGATTTGTTGGAATTTGTTTTTGTTTCTTTGCTGCCAAAGAAAATTGCTTATTTTACTCGAGGTACCTCCATGTTTTAGTTAATAACTCCGGTGATAATTATCCGATTCGACTAATTTTTAAACTTGGTAGGGTATAAAAAAGTACTTTAGAACGGAGAATGTGAACTTCTACGCAATCCAATTAAAGACCGACAAAGGTCTTCAAGCCGTGATTAAAGGTATTGAACCCTCGGTTCTGCCTCAGGAAATTGTAGAAGCATTGGAAGAGAAGAGCTTTGAGGTGAAGTCCGTCTCAAATATATTAAACAGAAACAAAGTCCCACAACCTCTGTTCAAAGTGGAGCCACAGCCCGATGCACGAACATTAAAATCCAATGCAGTGCATCCTATCTACAACCTGCAACTACTGCTACATCGCAGAATCACTGTCGAGGAGCCTCACAAGAGGAGACACCCTCTACAATGCACTAAGTGCCAGGAGTTTGGCCCCACAAAGTCGTTCTGCAGTCTTCGCCCAGTTTGCGTTGCCTGTGGACAAATTCAACACGACTGTGTCTGTTCCGACAATAAAACAAACGCCAATACAAGGAAGTGCAGCAACTGTGGTGGAAATCACACCGCAAATTACAGAGGATGTCCTGTCTATAAGGAACTGAAGGCCCGTCTTAACGCAAAGAAATCTACGGCTCGTACCCAGGGCTCGACACTTATTCCCTCACAAACCACACCGGGAATATTCTTCTCAAGAGCTGTCATCAGCAGCTCCAACAACAACTACTCCTGGAGTAACATTCGCAAGCGTGCTGCGCAATGGAAGTTGCAATCTCAACCAATGCGACCTCAAGTCCACCCGTACTCGGTCAGCAACCCAACGGGATCGAAACGTTGTTGATCTCGCTAAATCAAAACATGACAAATTTCATGACGTTCATGCAAAATTGCATGCAGAAACTTATGCGGAACTAAAACCTGTTCATTCAAAAGCTTTTGGACAACAATAAATAATGTCAGCACTACATATAGGACTTTGGAATGCAAACGGTGTTTCTAAGCACAAACAAGAATTGTCAATGTTTCTGGACTCAAATGATATTGATATCATGCTGTTATCGGAAACTTACCTTACCAACAAAAACAACTTTCAAATACCTAAATATGCATTCTACGCAACTAATCACCCTGATGGCAAGGCTCACGGAGGTACTGGTATCCTAATCAAAAACCGGATCAAACACTTACTCCAGAATGGATTTGTCAAACAATACCTACAAGCATCCTCTTTAAGTGTCCAAACCACTTTTGGTAGTACAACAGTCGCTGCACTTTATTGCCCACCACGCTTCTCAAACTCTGAAAAAGAATTTACTGACTTCTTTAACACACTTGGAGTACGATTTATTGCTGCAGGAGACTACAACGCCAAGCACCCTCATTGGGGATCCCGCCTGGTAAATCCACGCAAGCTCCCAGATCTAATAGACTTTGCAATCACCAAGGGAATTGCGCACAATTTAATAACGGCAGAGTCACTAGCAGAATTGTCATCTGACCATTCGCCAGTAATTTTTACAGTTTCAACACATCCACAAGTCATAGAGCACCCTCCGGCCTAACAAATTATAAAACAAACTGGCTCAGATTTAAGAAATATATAAGTATCCATATTGAGTTGAATCCCAAACTGGACGATGAAGATGACATCGAGATTTGCACCTCGGCTCTAGAGTCGATGCTTATCGAAGCAGCAGAAAACTCCACCCTATGTATCGGATACACCCGGGAAAAACACAAGTCATACAACCGGCTAATTGAACTACTTGTAACAGATAAAAGACGGCTCAGACGAGAATGGCAAATGTCTCGATCCCCGGCAGCAAAAATTCGCTTAAGAACAGCTTCTCGAATTCTAGGAAAAGCGCTTAGGCAAGAAGAAGCAAGGGCACAGCGGCAATATATCGAGAAGCTTAGCCCTACCAGCACCAAATATCCGCTGTGAAAAGCTCACCCAACTGACTGCTCCAACCGAGATTATTTCTCCTTTAAGACGTCCAACTGGTAAATGGGCCCGATCAGACGAACAAAGAGCACTCACCTTTGCAGCTCACCTAAAAACGGTATTTCTGCCAAACCCGTCATTAAACTCATTTCAGGTCCCCCCTCCAGCGGAAAGGGAGCCACCGAAATTTCAAGCGAAGGAAATTTCCACAATCTTGCAACACATCTTCAAAACTTTTCAATGCAATATTAAAAACTGGTCACTTTCCCAGCAGTTGGAAAAAAATCAATAATCATAATGATCCCAAAGGCCGGAAAAGACAAAACACAGCCATCCAAGTCTTTCAAAACTATTTGAAAAGGTCCTACAACTCCGTATAAACACAATCCTGGAAAACAATAAAAAATATAATACCACATCATCAGTTTGACTTCCGTGGAAAGCATGGCACAATTAAGCAAGTCAACCGTATCACCTCAGAGATCCGCACAGCATTCGAGCAAAAAGAATATTGCACAACAATTTTTCTTGACGTCGCCCAAGCCTTCGATCGAGTCTGGCTGGATGGCCTAATATAGGCTAACGGAATCATATCTATCCAACAGAAAATTCGCCTCTGACGACATCGAATCAAAGGCAGGAGTACCTCAAGGCAGCGTGCTAGGTCCAACTCTGTATCTTCTGTATACAGCGGACATACCAGCAAGCCCTACACTTACCACATCTACTTTCGCCGATGACACGGCCATCCTTGGCCGCTCCAAATGCCCGATCAAAGCTGCTGAGCAACTGACAACCCATTTAAAGGAGGTTGAAAAGTGAACAATGTGCCAGTGCCTCAATACGACGATGTTGTGTATCTTGGACTTCACCTGGACAGAAGATTAACTTGGCGTAGGCACATCGAAGCCAAGAAAAAGCAGCAAAAGCTTAAAGCAATCGGACTACATTGGCTTATCAATTCACGATCTCCCCTATCTTTGGAGTTCAAAGTTCTTCTCTACAACTCGGTGCTAATACCCATCTAGATGTACGGCTCTGCACTGTGGGGAAACGCAAGTAAGAGCAATATCGAAACCATACAAAGGGCGCAATCTAAGGTTCTCAGAACTATCACGGGAACACCTTGGTATATCCGAAACGAAAACATACAGAAAGATCTACATATTAATAGTGTAACAACCGAAATAAATATACAACAGCTAAAGTACACCGCTAAAAGGGCGAGGGGACTTTTTTACTTGAGCAGACCGACATTGTTAAATTATTTTCAATTTTAATAATAATAAATATTAATGACAGAAAAATAATCCTACAGAAATGTGATTGTGTGTATGAAAATAAAATGAAAATGAAAATAAAAAATAAATAAATGAAAATATATAAGGATTAATTCTATTCTAAGCAAAGCCTGCATTGGTCTTTACTGTGAGAAATTCATAGTTTGTTATGTAAGCACGCATTTACACCAACAAACGCGGTAACGCCGACATTGAGTATACCCTGCACCAACTATATATATTAAATAAAGTCGAATACCCACGGGATCGGAATCAATTTTATTCAAAATTTCCTTTAACACGCAGCGACGCCAATGCCGTCTTGGCATTTGAGTACAAAATGATAATGGTTATATCTCCGATGTTTATTGTCCGATTTCGACCAAATTTGGTCAGCTGGTGTTTGAGTACATAATTAGGTGCTCCAAGTAATAATACGATATCTTTAATACAGCTTTAGTTATTCTTTTTTTCGAATTGCGGGGGCGGAAGTGGGCGTGGCTAAAATTTGAAACAAACTTTATCTGCCTAGACATAAGACCAATGTTTACACCAAATTTGGTTGCTCTATCTCTTATAGTCTCCGATATCTAGGTGTTCATACAGACAGACGGACGGACAGACAAACATGTCTCAATCGACTCGGCTGTTGATGCTGATGCATTACTATCTATACTTATCTTGTGGGAAATTGCGAGTTAGTATCGCCAAGAATTAAATTTTGTCGTTTGGTCATAATGAAATGAAATCATGTATGATTATGGATTTTGTTTAAAATGAAGATAATTTTAATCTTAATGAATTGTTAACAAATAGTTATAACCAACACTAGTACATCATGTTGTGGAATCAATCAAGAAAATATTAATGTAAATTCGTTGATTTAGAGGCAATTTAATATAAATGTTCTCCATTAATTGCTACGGTCGGGAGGGTAAAGAGAGGACGCAATAGCACCTGTTCCCATTATTAAATAATTATTGTGCTCTCTATCTTTCAAGACGAACATACCAGGTTTTAGTCAGTTATGGAATAGTAGTGATCAGTCCGATCACGATATTATTTTGTTTTATTGGTTGTTTGCTTTGATTGATATGTGACGCCTATCATGTTTAGATGTTTAGATGTTAAAGTGCACTTTAATTTTTCATCAAGTAAATATCCGCAATGGGAACCTTATAAAGAGAGGAGAAAGAACCCTGCCCCGCCGACGAGCTACCAGAGAGCGATGTAAAGTGCACTGACCCTCGAATCTCTTTTCCCAGTCTGTGAACCTGTGGTCGAAGATACCACCAGCCTCAGCAGTATATGATGGCACACAGGCAGTTGGCACAGGACTTGTCGGAAGAAGCTGCTGAGTCGAGAAATAAGGACATAAAGAAATTTCGTCTAAATCATACAAGAAAAATTTCTCGAGTAGCAACAAATGAAGATCTACTCAATCGCTTACTTCTTTCTTCGGATCCTTTCATAACGGCACAACGAAAGTTACCCCCTAAAAATAAGTCTGTTTTTAATAAAAAGGTTTTTTATCTTTTAGAATAATATATTTAATAATAACGTACCTTATGGGAAACAGTTACAAACAAAATCATTATTATTATTCATTATTTTTTATATGGAGCAAGGTGTATTACTTTAGTAAGGAGCTGAATATGAATGATTTTTTTTTGCGTTTTTTATTAATTATATTTTTATTAAATTTTAGAAAAAGTTTCAGATTTTTATCACCACTTAAAGTATTTTTGGACGCTCGCTCCATACAAGCCCGATCACTGTGCAATGTTCAACTGGCATATTTTCCCCATCAAAATCTGGAATAATTTTGCAAAAATTTTCTGGTGAGGTTTGAGATTCGGTCCTCCTTTGTTGGCTAACTTTATCTGCTTCAATTTAAAGAGTCAGCAGCTGGATTACTGCCACTCATCGACCCAATTTGGTTATGACCTTGACTTACATATATACATAGAGTCTGTCAAGAAACAGTTCACACAATGGAAAAAAGTTCAATTTTTTGACTTAATATACAATGAAGCAAGCAAGTCGTCTCTGCCGACGTTGAGTATACCCCGTACCAACATTAAAAATGAAGCAAGCAAGTCGTCCCTGCCGACATTGAGTATACCCTGTACCAACTAGTTATTTTAAATGAAATAGAATATCCTCGAAATCGCCATTAATTTCATACAAAATTTCCTTTACATGCAGCAGCAGCGAACGCATGCTATCCCGCTCACTCCTGTCAGCCAATCTCGCCCTAAGCGTTTCAGTACAAAAAGAATATGGGCATATTTCCGATGTTTATTGTCCGATTTGGACAAATTTTGGTCAGCTGGTGCAGATCGGCTATATAGTTAGGTGTGCCAAATAAGAATATGATATCTTTCATACAGCTCTAGTTATTCGTTTTTTCCAAATTGCGGGGGCGGAAGTGGGCGTGGCTAAAATTTGAAACAAACTTGACCTGTGTAGACACTAGACGGATATTCCCACCAAATTTGGTAGCTCTAGCTCATATAGTCTTCGAGATCTAGGTGTTCATACGGACGGACGGACGGACGGACAGACGGACGGACAGACGGACAGTCGGACAGACGGACGTACATGGCTCAATCGACTCGGCTAGTGATGCTGATCAAGAATATATATACTTTATGGGGTCAGAAATGTATATTTCTGCCTGTTACATACATTTTATCGACTTTAATATACCCTTTTACCCTATGGATACAGGGTATAAAAATATTGGGTTTTTATAAAATTTAGCTAATGCTTTTTAATGCGAAACTGTTTAATAGGTATTATTAAGTCAAATTATAAAAAACAGAAACAAAAACAATAAGTGTGTTAAAAAAACAACAAAAACTTAGATTACTCATGTTTGACACTGCCAAGAAACTCTTTACACATTTCGTTCCCTTCATCTGTTTTGCTCTCATTCTAAGAAATAACGGGGCTTTACCGTTACCTATGGCTTTTTAATCTCTTTATGCATCTCTATTTTTGTGTTTGTTTTACTTTTTGCAAAATTTGACGGAGTGCACATCAAAAATCAAATTTGTATTAAAAATGCCTGGAAAGAGTTTTGATGTTGACCAATTGATTTGGTACATGTTTTCCGTGTCGTGGAAAACCATTTACAACGTTCTCAGTCGCGGAGAAAACGAAGGAAGGCTGGAGGCAAAGGGTGGAGATGGTCGGAAAAAAAAGATATCCGAACGGGCAGACCGCCTTATCATGCGGAAGATTAAATCAAATCCGCGAATATTGGTTACAACTCTTGTCAAGAAGGTCAGAGAAGAGTGCGACGTCGATGTGTCCCATGAAACGGTGCGTCAAGCCATTCTACGGCATGGGTATTCATCGAGAGTGGCGCGTAAAAAACCCTTGCTATCGTCAACTAATGTGGAAAAGCGGTTTTCTTTTGCCTTAGCTATGGTCTTATGCCTTAGCTATTGCCAGAGTATTGGCAAGACGTCATATTTTGCGATGAGACGAAAATTATGTTATATTACAACGATGGTCCGCCCAAAGTATGGCGAAAAGTATCCAAAGCCTATGAGCAAAAAAATATTATTCAGACAGTAAAATTCAGAAAACTGTCTGTAATGGTTTGTACATATCGAGCCAAGGAGTTGGTGATCTGCTGTTTATTGAAAACACCATGAATGCCGTGCAATATTTTGAAATTTTAAAGGCGAATTTACCTACAAGTGCGGCAAAATTTGGCTTTACAACCGAGAATAGGCCCACTTTCAAGTTCTATCAGGAAAACGATCCAAAACATTAGGAGTGGAATGTACGCAATTGGCTCCTTTACAACTGCGGAAAGGTTTTGGATACACCACCTCAGAGACCCGATCTAAACCCAATAGAACATGCGTGGTCCTATTTAAAAAGAAAGGTCGGAAAAAGGAATCCAACGAACCGTGTGCAGTTAAAAGCATTCATATTGGAAGAGTGGCAAAAAATTCCTCTAGATTACATTCTAAACTTGGTCAACTCCATGAAAAAAAGGCTCCAACATGTAAATAATGCTAAGGGGGGTCATACTAAATATTAAAATTTTTTTAAATTTATTCTAACTAGTCTTACATTTTAGTTTCGGAACAATGCACTATGGGCGATTTGTCGATTTTTGCGGCATAAAGTCTAAAAATAAAGCTAAAAATAAGCAAATTTTGTTTTAAATGTTCGTTATATTTTACTCTAATTTCGGATTTTTTTTCCGACAATTGGTCCGTTCCTTTATTTTCCGCTTATGTGCAGGCCGCCACTGATAAGTACATTTATTTTGGAAGAAAATATAAATGTTCAACTAAAATAGAAACAAAATAAAATTTTTTTTTTTTTAAAGTTTGACATAATATTTAATAAAAAAAAAAAAAAAAACAAAAAAATGGTTATTCAAATAGTTACAATATTGGAAAATTATGAAATAAAAAATTAAAAATCTTCCTCATCTAAGACGAACGTATATTCATTGTTGTTATCGTGATCTTCTTCGCCATCTGATTCACTTTCCATGCTAATATTATAATTTAAATTGTGATTTCCATTATTATT
This sequence comes from Drosophila saltans, assembly GCA_018903575.1. Classification (NCBI taxonomy): domain Eukaryota; kingdom Metazoa; phylum Arthropoda; class Insecta; order Diptera; family Drosophilidae; genus Drosophila; species Drosophila saltans. The sequence continues at coordinate 90,516 of JAEIGH010000108.1, forward strand.
TTCATAGGATGAACTTATATTTAAGGTTGGAGCTTCTAAAAACGCAATAACTTCTGTAGGAACTGATTTTTTTCCAAGCAGTTTTGGTCTATTATGTATGTTCAAGCTTGATAGTAGAGGGTCAGATGAGTCCATAGCTCTATAAGAAACATCAGTAATGTAACAACTCGTATTTTGGGTTCGCTTGTAGTTTATTTTATTAATATTAATCTCTCGCTCGCTCGCTTCGATTCTAACAACTGACACAACACGCATATGTTATTCATTCCCCTGACAGGGTTCCCACATCTCTCCTCTTCTTTTAAGCTTCAGCTTCAACCCGGTCTTTGGGTTTCCCAGCGTTGAACGTTCCTCCACATAATGCATGGGCTGCGAAGACGGGTTGGCGGCCATCATTTTAGGTAGGTCCGGAATCACTGCAGATGGTGCTGGAGACGTTGATCGTTGAGAATCCACTTGAACGGGGTGTCTTGCTATTCTTAAGCGGCCCCTTATTCAGCGGTATCTTCTTGCAATGGCTCACGTTCCATCTGATTCTCTTTCCTTTCCCAAAAAGCTCTACTTCACTTCCATTTCTTTCAACGACAGTTTTATCAAAGTTCTTCAGCAACACCTTGTCTCCCACCTTTACATTTGTCACCTATAACCTTTCCTTTTTGTTTTTTGCTTATTGACCAAATCATTATCTCTGGCTGAGGTATGTACTACTTCTTCTACAATGTCTCGAATATCAGGCAGCTTATCTCTTATGGTCCGATTGAACATAAGTTCCGAAGGTGTAGAACCAGTAGTTCCATGAGGTGTCGTGTTGTAGGTCAATATAAGTATTTGTAACTCCTCTTTAAAATTGCCTTTATTCAGTCGTTTGCCCAACGACCGATTCATATTTTCCACTTCCCCATTGGCTTGGGGCCAATACGCAGGTGTCGTAATCAATGTAATGCCATTAGCTTCACTGAAATCTTTGAATTGAGCGCGAATAAACTGCCGTCCGTTGTCTGTCCTTAATGACTTGGGATGCCAAGTCTGAAGAAAATTTCCTTAAACGCCGTGATGATTATTTGCGATGAAATTGAACTGATGAATTTAATCTCCTGATAGCGCGTAAAATAATCAATTAGTACTAACACATGATCATTGTTCAGTAGAGGGCCCAACAAATCGATTGCCAAACACTGCCATGGCCCGTCTGGAAAAACGTGCCGCTGCATCGGCGGTGGACGTGTTGGCTGCAATACTACTAAGCAGCTTTTGCACATTTTCACATGCTGCTCGATATCTTTATCCAAACGTGGCCACCACACCTTCACTCTCATCCGGCGCTTCATGGCCGATTCGCCGGGATGTCCTTCATGGCCCAATTCTAAAACCCTCTGACGTAGCAATTTTGGTATCACTATGCGGGTACCACGCAACAAAATGCTACCCACTGTTGATAGCTCAGATCGAAATGGGTAATAACAGTTTGTTATATCCTCTGTCCAGTTATCGTCTTTAAGATGTGTCACAGCGGCCGATATTTCTCGGTCACTAACGCTTGTTTTTCCTATTTCTGGTATCGGTATGGCCTTCGGTGTAGCACAAGCGACTATCTGCCAGATGTTATAGTCACCCCTTTCATCGAAAGAATCACATGACTGGGTTTTACAAAGTCTTGATATCGACTCGCCAATATTTTCCTTTCTAGAGCGATACATAACCTTAAATTTAAACGCATGCAGTCTCAAAAGCCAACGTTCAATTCTGGTTTCGAACGTTGGTAGCGGATAATGTTCTCGTTTTGTAGCTCTGTTTGCCATCCTCATATCGACGCATATTCTTATATCCCCATTTTCTTTAAACGCAATCACAACCGGAGAAATCCATGCACTCGGACCCCTTACCGGTTCTATTATGTCACGATCATAGGCCTCCTATATTTTATCTGCCACTTTTCCTTCCAGTGCCACTGGCACACGTCTCATTGATTTGTGTACTGGCTTCACGCTAGAATCGACAGTCAGTGTTATAAGCCTGTCGGTTATTTTTGAAAACGGTACCAAAGTCTCGACCCGACAAGTTTCCAAACCTATTTTTAGAACCTTGAGCTGAACGGCCGTTTTCTTTCCCAGAAGCGATTGACTACCTTTCTCTATTACGTAAAAAGTAGCAATTAATTCTTGGTTCAGCTTCACGCTTATAGGGGCTTCAAAAACTTTAAGGACCTTGAGGGGATCATCAGTCGCGTACGCTTTAAATCTATCCGTCGCTTGGGATCTCAATTCCACATCACTGCGTTGTTGCTACACAACACTTCCCAATGCTTCTCACATAACAAATTTGCAGGCGATCCTGAGTCGATTATCATTTCCATTGGTTGACCTCCAACATTGCATATATGTACATAATATTGTCATCGCTTCCGGACGAACTATCAATCCTGAAATACTCCAAATCCTTGACCTCCTCATCGCTTCCCCACTGGTCTTCGATGCTTTGAACATTTCAAAAAATATCTTGCGCCGCTTTGGGTTGAAGTGTCCACCGGCGCCCGATGACCTCTTCAAGTTTCGAGTTGTACACTGCTTAGCAAAATGACCAACCAGATTACAGCATGCACAAACTTTATCCCGCGCTGGACATTTCCCGTCATCAGCATCATGGTCCTCACGCCCACATCTTGTGCAAGCCTTTCGTGGCTCTCGTCCGAACCGTTTCCTTACGGAAATTTTGTTGACGGTGTCGGCTACATCGTCTCCCAGCATTGTTTCCGAGTGCTTCTTCACTTGTTCATAGACCTGGCACGCATGTATTATCTCACTCAGCGTCTGCTCTCTTTTCAAAAATCTCTTCTTCAAGTCGTTCGACGCCCAGGAATCAATTATTTTGTCGGCCAGACATATCTCTTCAATTTCAGCTTTTGTTGTGACATATGAACATTTCGCAAGTTGTTGTCTCAAACGAATCAAGTATCTGTTAAATGAATATCTTCCGCGTCAAGGTATAATGTGAAAGACCTTAACCACTATTCGCACTCATGCCGGAGTAGCGATTTGTCAATCGTTTCGCATAGAAATGGTTTTACTTCCGCCATGATCGTCGCAGAGAGCAAATACCTAGAATATAAAATAAAATTAATCGTTTGTCCGTTCATCTGTATACCACCTTTTCGATACATTTGTATACCTGGACCCTTAAAGTTCATTGCGCCTTTTGGTACATTTGTACCCCCCCGCGCCTTTCGGTACATTTGTACCCCTTTGCGACTTACTGGTACATTTGTACCCCTCGCGCCTTCGGTACATTTGTACCCCTTGGGACTACTGGTACATTTGTACCCCCCGCGCCTTTTGGTACATTTGTACCCCTTTGCGACTTACTGATACATTTGTAACCCTCGCGCCTGTCGGTACATTTGTACCCCTTGGGACTACTGGTACATTTGTACCCCTGGCGCCTTCCGGTACGTTTGTACCCCCTTGCGACTTACTGGTACATTTGTACCCCTCGCGCCTTGCGGTACATTTGTACCCCTTGCGACTTACTGGTACATTTGTACCCCTCGCGCATTTGTGTTTCGCTAAAAAAAAATATATTTATTTTTTATATTTACCGCAGCCGCTACCAACAATTGCAAACGTTTAATTCCTTTCCAAATTTATAAATTTCGAGCCTTCCTTCTTCCTCACGTTATCCCATCCTCGTCGCCAATGTAACAGCTCGCATTTTGGGTTCGCTTGTAGTTTATTTTATTAATATTAATCTCTCGCTCGCTCGCTTCGATTCTAACAACTGACACAACACGCATATGTTATTCATTCCCCTGACAGGGTTCCCACAAGTAATATTATGAAGCCTGCAATTTTTCCTAGCATGGGAACGTCGGTCCACTTTATAGAGTTTGTTGCGTTCCTCGGAGGCATTTTCGCTCAGACATCCAACAGGAACTAAAAACTGATCCATAATATCTGATCCGTGAACAATAATCTTGTGAACTTTTGGGGACATTGGGTACCATGGATACGCCTGCATATACAATGAAAATGTGTCGTTGCAAAAACATCGAAATTGTCTGTGTTGATGGCAAATTCACACGAAATTGCTATTAATATGTGGTGAAATTTTTTTAATATAACCTCGTCAAACAATGTGATTTCTGCAAAAAGTTTGTATTTGCAAAAATTCGCCTCGCCGTATTTCCATCGTTGCTGTTACCAGATCCATTCTGTTTTGGTATGCTAATATGTAAGCCCATTTCCTTCCATATTCTTTGCTGAATTTCCTTCCTCCGCGATAACATTTTATTTTTGTTCTCGCCTTTTACATGCCAAGTTTTAATGTCGATTCGATATGATATGTTTAAAACAAATTCCATAAACCTAATCCAGGCGTACAACAGACTAACGCCGTATTTCAAAAAATCAGGTTTAGGTTTAAAAATTTCTGAATTGAAGTCATTGTATTTGTTAAAACATTAAGTACCTTGCCGTCAATCAATGTCATATATGTTTTGAAATTTATAGAAATGTTTGAGCTTTGTGATTTAAAAGTTTTTAATTTTGCTACTTGCATATCCAAAATATGCTTTTCTGCTAGGATTTTTGCAAAGCTTTCTTTAGCGTATTCAATTTTTATCGGTCTGCAGATGCGTACAGACTGGGGGCTTCTGTTCACCCAAAATAACGATTTAAAGAATCCACTAATCTTATTAGAATCATAGTTTTCACGAATATAAAACTGTCGGAAGAATCGGGTTCATCCAAATCAAATTTCTGCTTATAGGAACTTTGACCGGTCGACCCATCAAATCCATAGCATGCAATAAGTGTGCACTCTGTAACATATTCCATTTGTTGCAAAACTTCTTTTTGTAAAATTAATATTCGTTCAGCCGTATGGCTTAACAAATGCTGCAAAAAAACCTTTGCCACAGTTTCTGTAATTTGCATTCCTGTTGGTCTACACTGCATTTTCGTTTTTTGTATTGTATCATAACCAGGATATATGTCGTTCCCGTACGCCTTATTTAGTTGCTTTGTATTAATATATTGTTGTTTTGTTAGACCATTTTCCAATATATAGGCTAAAGCTACATTATTAGATATTTTTACCGGCTCTTTGTTTGACACATTCTTTACTTTTTTCTCTATATTGACTTCTTGCAGCACGCCGACTGCTTCATTATTTTTCCTTTTTTTCGCAGATGTTGGAGGCTGCATGCAGAAGTAAAGGAGTAGACATATCATTTTCTATGGCAACTTCTAAAGCCATTTGCCTTCTTAGCCTTGGACCGGCCTCTGTATACCCTAATTTTGGGCGGCCTGTTTTGGAAGGTGATAAATTTTTGGTACCCTTCATATGGATTCGTATTTCAAAACTTTTTGAAAAAAAAAACTTTTTTTTGTATAAACGGGGGAAAACGGGGAAATAAGATTGTTACTACATGAAATTAGACATTTAAGTTAGTAACTTGCCATTTTTAGTTGCCTGCTCTGGCCTGCTCTTCCTATAGAAATACTTCGAGGAACACGATTAAAATTGTTAGGATTTTAGTACAAATACAACCAACTACAACACTGGACAATAACAACAACACAAATATTTATGTATTTTTGCCATAAAATATATATTATACATACCTTGATCTTTGTTTTCCATACTTAATATATTTAACTGCATAAAAACATACGGATACTGATTGATTGCAAAAGAAGTAAAGTTTTCGCGGTGATTTTTACAATCAATAGTTGGTTGCCATCAGCTGACTTTAAGAGGTTGCCACATAAAGAGAGTTACCACCCAGTGAGAAGAAAAAAAATTTTTCTTAAGCTCACTGAATTGTTTACTATTAATAAATAAAAATATTTTTTTAATATTCTACCGTAAATTTTTGGACTTTATGCCACTTTTTTTTGAAAATCGCCCAATGTGCAATGTATATAAAATGTGTAAAGAGTTTCTTGACAGTGTCAAATATGAGTAATCTAAGTTTTTGTTGGTTTTTTGATTTCTCACTTATGTTTTTGGTGTCTTCTTCTATAATTTTACTTAATAATATCTATGAAGGAGTTTAGCATTAAATATCAAAGAAGCTAACTTCGGCTCTGCCGAAGTTTGTATACCCTTGCAGCAAAATAATTGGTATAAATGTTAAACAAAATCAAAAAAAAAAAAAAAAAAAAGGAAAAAACACATCCAAAAATTTTCACTTCTTCACCGAGCATTGGAACCATCAAATACCGAGAGCATATCGTGCCATTGATCTCTACACACTACGCCACCGTCCTTACTAAGCTAACGTAAGCTAATTCGACATATATGCAAACCCATTGCATCTCGCTCTTTCAATTTCGTTTTGTGTAAGAACACAACACAAATATTTCTGTCTCTCTCACACACCGCGTGGTGGTTGAATTTTTGCTTATGTATGTATGTGTGTGCGTGAGCATTAAAATACATTTAATTTCTATCAAATTGATTATTGATTTGTAACCTTAATAATTATCCGATCTTGTTCAAACTTGGTGTGGGGTGTATGGGTAAAAATTGAATTTAGATGAAACAACAAAAAAACAATAATTTTATCTATTTCTTATTTGGTGCCGCGCGGATTCGAACTCGGGTCTTCTGTGTTTGTCCGGCAGATTTCTTGGAATTTGTTTTTGTTTCTTTGCTGCCAAAGAAAATTGCTTATATTACTCGAGGTAACTCCACGTTTTAGTTAATAGCTCCGGTGATAATTATCCGATCCGACTAATTTTTAAAATTTACCTACACAAAGGATTGAGGAACTTAACTTTTATGTTTCAACTATGTAGCTTAAAATTTTACTATTTAAAATTTGATAGAAACAGACAGACGGACATGTCTCAATCGACTCGGCTATTGGTGCTGATCAAGAATATATATACTTTATGGGGTCGGAAACGTATATTTCTATGCGTTACAAACATACTAATACAAACATACTAATACAAACATACTAATACTATAATACATTAATACCCTCTGCAAGGGTATAAAAAGAATTACCTAAGTTGAATAAAAACCCTTTATTTGTATACCCTTGCAAAGGGTATTATAAAATTGGTCAGATGTTTGTAACGCATAGAAATATACGTTTCCGACCCCATAAAGTATATATATTCTTGATCAGCATCAATAGCCGAGTCGATTGAGACATGCCCGTCTGTCTGTTTCTATCAAATTTTAGATAGTAAAATTTTAAGCTACATAGTTGAAACATAAGAGTTAAGTTCCTCAATCCTTTGTGTAGGTAAAGTTTAAAAATTAGTCGGATCGGATAATTATCACCGGAGCTATTAACTAAAATTCCAAGATATCTGCCGGACAAACACAGAAGACCCGAGTTCGAATCCGCGCGGGACCAAATAAGAAATATATAAAATTATTGTTTTTTTGTTGTTGCATCTAAATTCAATTTTTACCAATACACCCTACACCAAGTTTGAACAAGATCGGATAATTATTAAGGTTACAAATCAATAATCATATTTGATAGAAATTAAATGTATTTTAATGCTCACGCACACACATACATACATATGCAAAAATTCAACCACCACGCGGTGTGTGAGAGAGACAGAAATATTTTAGTTGTGTTCTTACACAGAACGAAATTGAAAGAGCGAGATGCAATGGGTTTGCATATATGTCGAATTAGCTTACGTCAGCTGAGAAAGGACGGTGGCGTTGTATGTATAGATCGGTGCCACGATGGACTCGGTGTTTGATGGTTCAATGCTCAGTGAAGAAGTAAAAGTTTTTCGATGTGTTTTTTTTCTTTTTTTTTTTTTTTTTTTTATTTTGTTAAACATTTATACCAATTATTTTGCTGCAAGAGTATACAAACTTCGGCAGAGCCGAAGTTAGCTTCTTTGATATTTTTATCTAAAGTGAAAAAAATAGGTTTGTTCCCATTGTGTAAACTGTTTCTTGACAGACTGTATCTATTCATTTTCTTATTGCAATTTCTGAGTTCGCTCTGTCCTTCTGCATGAGTATGTATGTTTTTTCTTTCAAGGTGCTTTTGTGAACGCTTTAGAGCGCCGCTATACTGCGGTCTCTTTTTGTCTTCCACTATTTCGGCTTTAGTATAGCCCGACGCTTCATCGGTTATTTCTTCCTCGCTCATACTTTCATAAATGCTTTCAGTGGATGATGCAATTGTTTCAATGAATTTCACAACTTTCCAGCGTCTTGCAAATTTTTCAATCACGTAATTCCGTTCAGCCCCCAAATGTAAGTTATAGAATAGTGCTTCAAAATAATCGATATTTTGAACTATCGATATTTATGATATTCTGATAGAAAAAGATCGATATATCGACGCATTTTTTGACTTAGAACTAGTAACTCAAATTTAAATTCAGTGGCAGAAAACTACAAATTTATCAAAAATGATATTTTACCTTAAAAAAATGGTTAAATAATAACAAAAGTAATTTTAAAAATTATTGCCTTCATGGCAGTTTGATTAGAATTTTAAATCACATTCAAAAAATTAAGGTAAACCCCTTTTTTTATTTTTTTTTTCAAAAACGTAAGCATATTGATTGTTGCTGGCTTTAAGGAAGCACGTCGTGCGTTGGCGATTATTCCAATTAATACATTTCAATTAGAGCTGGAAAACCATCGATGGTGGCTTCCATCGATGGTTTTCAAAGAAACCATCGATTACTATCGATGGTTCTATACAAAATTTTAAAGACGTTTATTAATACTAAAAACAAAAAAAATACAAATTTTATTGTAAATACGAACATAATACGAGATCAAATTTCTCTTCTTGAGGATTTTCACATTTCAAATGATATCACATACATTAAAAAAAGGCAATAAGAAATTAGAACTCGTTTGAATTCTTATTTAAAAATAGGAGTTTGTCGACTACATTCGGCTTCAGCGAACAACGTCGATTTGATATAATCTGGCCCGCCTTGCTGAACATTCTTTCTGACTCCGTCGATGTCGCCGGAATGCAAAAATATTTTGCAGATAAAGCAGCCAAAGATGATAGTCCCCCATCTTCATTTCTCTGCAAACAACAAAATTTTTAAAATAAAAAATTTTAAGATCTTCGGATAAGTTTGGCTTCCCAAAATATTGTCTGAGAACAATAATGGCATCTGCCCGAGAAGATTGAACTTTTTGAGAAAGCATTTTAGCGAAATGGCGCCTTTTTTGCGTTGCGCCAAGTCGCTTTAGTATACATATGTATGTGTATGTACTTTGATCTACAAATTTACATATGTATGTACATACACATATTCGAGTCTGCCGTAAACAAATACTCACTTTTTAAATAATCGTCCATTATACCAACTCTCCGTTCCACCGCTTCGTTAACACCACCGCAATTTAAATTGTATATCTGAATATAAAAATATATGTGTAATTTAATAAACCAATTTCCAAAAGTGATGGGAAGACCATCGATGGTTTTTAAAAATTATCGATGGTTCCAAAAAAACTGAAACCATCGATATAATCGATGGTGACATCGATGGTTTTCCAGCTCTAATTTCAATTGTACTTACGTTCTCTGCTCACAAATTAGTCCATCTATCACTTTTTAATGCCCAAAATAGAACCGTTGCAATTATTTAAAATATATGCGAAATTAAATAAACAAGTAACTTACCCCGCCAATGCCAACGCAAAGTGTGACCAGTTTTTCGATATATCGATATTAGGAAAATCGAATCAATATAATCCCAAGTACTGATTGATACAGAATTATAATTGCCAACTTGAAACAGCAACTTGCGACGACTGGAGAAAAGGGCCTCTGGTACTGCATACACGACTGCAACTTAATACCGGTGATTCCCCAACTATATATCGACGACTTGACAACTTTACATCGACGACTTCTTTTACTTTACGACTGATACTTCTTTTATTTTACGACACGTCTTTTTTTCTTCACTACCGCTGCACATTGGGCCAGCGAACCGATAGTTCGACGAAAATTCAAATTTTTTATTGAAAGTAAACCCAATTTAATAAAAAAAAATTGAAGAGTATATACTTTGATTAAAATGAATCAAAAAATTTTAATTGTTTTGATGTATCCCTGGAATTTTGGCAGCCCTTCAAAGTCAGCTGTTTTATTGCATGCGTGCGAAACAGAAAAGCGCGGGAAAGTTTTTATTTACTTGCGAGCGTGCCAAAATCAGTGTGGCTTAAACTATTTTCACCAAAATTATGGAAAAAAAAGGCCAAGGTATGAAAAATATTTCTTTAAAAAAAAGATTTTGTTCATGTTTGTCAATGTGTTTTTTGTGTACGTTTATTAGTGTTGTCCAAAAGTAGGAAAAAGCTAGCCTGCTCACTGTTCTGTTGTGGATTATAACTAATTTTGTGCCAAGTTGTGCCAAAAAGTAACTATGTGTCATTATAGTTTAAAGTATATATAATCTAATTTTAAAACTCGTTTTTGCTCCGATGTGAATAAATCCTTAATATTGTAGCTGTGGTTGAGTTCGCCTACGAGCAACTGCTTGACATCTACATACAAAACAGTCGTAGCACATCTGCCGTTTCGAGTTGGATTTGTGATGAACTGAAAGAATTCAACTTAAGCACTGAGAAAAAGGATGAAATCAACACCAAAGTGAGAAGCTTTCACCTTTACATACAAAGGAACCTTGCAAAATGTTGTAGAAATATGGCCAGATTTTAGACAAAGCATACCGAATGGCTTTTGTCCAATATGGCTATAACAGTAAGTCCATCGTTGTCTTCAAATCCAAACCCGTCAACATCAAGACCAGTTGGACACCCACCCATTGAATATGTTAACGCAGGTCCCCGTCAGAAGAGAAAATTGGCATCCGATTTAGCCGTAAATCAGAGTCACAACACATCTCTGTTTGTGCATGCCGCCGCAGTTTCAGCCAAAAAATCGAACGAGAAGTATGCAGCCCTTGTTTTAAAAAACACATTTCTTACTCCGAGTGATCCCAATGAGGCTAGAAAAAATATTTTTACTCATAATGAAGCAAGCAAGTCGTCCCTGCCGACATTCAGTATACCCTGTATCAATTTATTTTAACATGCAGCAACAGCTACCGCATGGTATCTCGCTCACTCTAAGCAGCTAGTATTACCTTGGCAATTCAGTTGAAAATGCACATTCGTATATCTTCGATATTCATTGTGCGATTTCGACTAAATTTGGTCAGATGATGCATTTTGGCCACATTGTTGGGTGTGCCAAATAAGAATGTGATTCCCCAAAAACTGCTCTAGTAATTCGTTTTTTCTAAAGTTCGAACACCCTCGAAATCGCAATCAATTCAAAACAAAATTTCCTTTAGCATGCAGCAGCAGCGAACGCATGCTATCTCGCTCGTTCTTATCTGCCAATGCCGTCTTGGCATTTCAGTACATAATGCAAATGGCTATATCTCCGATGTTTATTATTCGATTTGAACGAAATTTGGTCAGTTTGACTATATATTTATGTCAACCAAATAAGAATTCGATATCTTTAATACAGCTCTAGTAAATTCATTTTAAAATTTTATTTTTTCATTTGCGGGGGCGGAAGTGGGCGTGGCTGAAATTTGAAACAAACTTGATCTGCCTAGGCATAAGACGGATGTTCACACTAAATTTGGTAGCTCCAGCTCGTATAGTCTCCGAGATCTAGGTGTTCATATGGACAGACGGACATGTCTCAATCGACTCGGCTGTTGATGCTGATCAAGAATATATATACTTTATGGGGTCGGAAACGCTTCCTTCTGCCTGTTACATACATTTCGGCGACTTTAATATACCCTTTTACCCTATGGGTACAGGGTATAAAAATGGCTCGCTTCGACTAACGGAGGATGAAGCTTTAGCATATCTGCTTGAAAATTCATTGACTAAAAGTCAATACAACAACTTTCGCGAGCTCAGCATTTCCCGATCTTGTGAACTTTTTCCTGCTTACTACAAAGTGAGAGAAGCTAAGACAAAATGTAGACCTTTTAACATTAATATAACCGAGTCAGTCAGTCAATCAACCGGACGAAGCAGGTATAAGCAACACTTTTTAGGATGTGATTCAATGCTTTCTGACGACTCGCTTTTTGCGACAACAATAATCCCCCTAAAATTAATGGACTATCTTGGAAATGTATTTTAGATAAATCGTACTCCTCAGTCGATTAGATTTTGCAGACCAGTCAAGCTTGAGTTTGTTAAAGAGACAAAAGACCATATTCTTGCTGAGAAAAAAAATTTGGATAATCAAATAAAAGATTTGTCTTCATATGTCTGCACCGTTGTAAATGGAAAATCAATTTCAGTTAAATATGATCTTCAAATGACACTTTTAGATGGAAAAGTTTTAAACATCTTCACTGAAACCAAATCTTGCCAATTGTGTCCGATATGTGGAGCGAGTCCAAAAGTCTTCTTGCTGAGAAAAAAAATTTGGATAATCAAATAAAAGATTTGTCTTCATATGTCTGCACCGTTGTAAATGGAAAATCAATTTTAGTTAAATATGATGTTCAAATGACACTTTTAGATGGAAAAGTTTTAAACATCTTGACTGAAACCAAATTTTGCCAATTGTGTCCGATATGTGGAGCGAGTCCAAAAGACTTCATGGAAAATGCTAAAATGGACTCACCAAAATTTAAGCCAAGATATGAAGCATTAAAATATGGCATAAGTCCTTTACATGGTTGGACTCGATTTTTTGAATTCGTTCTTAAAATTGCATATAGACTGAAACTTAAAAAATAGCAAGTGAGAGATGAAAATGAAAAAAAGAAATGTCGGAACAAAAAAAGACGATACAGAAGCAGATGTGGAATGCTATGGCTCTACATGTGGATAAGCCTAAGCAGAATGGCAATGGAAATACTAACGACGGCAATACAGCAAGGAGGGCGTTTGCACAACCTAAGCTACTAGCTGAAATCTTAGGTCTTAATGAATTTCTCATTGCATATTTTAACAATATTTTAATTGCTATTTCTTGCACCTTTCCAATTCAACACAATTTAAAAAATATTGTCAGAAAACAATTACTTTATATATGTCCTTGTATCCATGGTTTCCAATGTCGGCAACAGTCCATAAAGTGTTAATGCACGGCTACCAAATAATAGAAGCATCAATCTTTCCATTAGGTGTTCTTGGAGAGAACGCCTTAGAAGCTCGCAACAAATAGTATAAGAGTGACAGGAGGTTACATGCTCGAAAGAGTACACGGCAGAAAAAGATGGCAGATGTTTTCCACAGAGCAATAGATTCTTCAGATCCTCTAGTGTCGAACATCTATCTAACAAAAAGATTGGGTCAGCAAAATAAACTACCCCTACCATCAGACGTAATCGAACTTTTGGAATCAACAAACTTTTTATATCTTAGTAACATGAACAATAATAACAATCTTCCCGATTTCGATGCTAACAATACTGATAGTGATTCAGATTCTGACTCAGAAAATCCGTTTTCAAAAGAAATTGATGTAGAAGACGACTTTTAGGAACATTTTTAAATGTAAACTACTGATTAATAGTAATTTTGAATGAATTGTTATTTTTACTTATTAATATTAAGATTAAGAGTTAAAAAAATGAATTGAAAACTTTTTATGAATTCAAAGAGTGCTAGCTTTATTAATTACCGTACAAGTATAAATAAGAGGAAACCTATCTCATATGGGCGGCTAGGGAAGGCGTGGTCAGATCGGTCTGAAACTTAGATATATTTTTATGTGCATCGACACTATCATATGTACCAAATTTCAAGAACGTAGCTTTAAAACTTTAATTTTCGTCGAACTATCGGTTCGCTGGCCCAATGTTCGCGAAAAAACCCCCGTATTATGTCTCTTGTGAGGCCATCTCGATCGCTGATTAGTGTGGCCCTCTTTACATATATTCTTGATCAGCATTAACAGCCGAGTCGATTGAGACATGTCTGTCAGTATGAACACCTACATATATCTCGGGCGCTTTAAGAGCTAGAGCTACCTACATACATATGTAATTTTGTGTGTCCATCCGTCTAATGTCCAGAGCAATATTAAGGAATGTAGAATGTGTAGAATGTCACAAACTAAGCCCAATACTTATAAAACCTCGTAATTAATAATGAGTCATCTAACTAGTCATCGTTTTTTTTTCTCCAAGAAATCTCTGCTTATATGTATGTACTTTGCCCAAAGAGCCGTCAGATCCATTGCTCGCAATTAGTTTAATGTCTTTTATGTTTCTATGTATCTTAAATACTTCCTTTTGCATTAAGAGAATTCAACTGGACGTGTGATTAAGAAAATTTTGGAGGGACACTAATGTTTTATTTTCTGCCACATTGACTCCCTTGAGCGTACAATCCTATTTAGCTTCCCTTATTTTAATTAAATTTTGGAAAACTGGATTATTTTTAAAAACTCTCATTTTGTATTGTTGCACTGTGGTTATGTTGTCATATTGTCAACATATTGAAATTCAATTATTTTGTTAATAACAGAGATTAAATTGATTAATAATACCATTACTTATTTACAAACATTATAAGCTTTTGGGCGGTTTTAAACATTGGAAGTATGAAAATTTTGACCATGAAAAAATTAGGTCCCCATATTAGTTCAGATTATCCATTAGATATTTATTAATATCCCCACAAAGTTTGATCAAAACCGTCAGACCAGTTTTTGAGATACATCAGTATGAAAATAATTACATATGTATATTAATATGAGGGTACAAATTGGCGCCCAAGCATCGTTGAAAAGCAGTTGGTAGGTGGAGTGACATTTATTGGTCACACTTCTTGCGAAATAGAAATTGTCGTTATCTCTCACAGCTCGTGGCTCAACATGCACCGTATCCCAAATTGTTGGAAATGATTCAATATATAATCCCTGAAAATTTCATGCAATTCGTTAGACCCGTTTTTGAGAAATTCGAATTTTTAATTTTTTACGAAAAATTCTTAATTGTTAGTGCTAAGGGTCTTTTTCGATAAAGTAGGGAATGAAAGTAAAATTAAAGATGGCAGCACCACAAATTTACAGCTCATTTATAAAAGAAAAGGAAGATGAATTTTAATATCACTAAATCGGTAAGCCAAAAAAATGTTTTTTTTTTCTCAATTTAAATTTTTTTTTTGTTTTTTAATAAATTATTTTATTTTTCAGACATTGAATTTCAATATGGGTCTAGTGGAGGCCGCCCACAGGCCCACTGATGTGGGTTCACCACCACCCCCTCCACCCGAACCAGTTAGACCGCCGCTCAAAATAAAAAAAAGCAAAGGCGTCAGGGAGGGTGGTGAGGCGAGAGCCAACTGAGAGGGCTGCTATAAGAGCACGGGCGAGGGCCCATAAAGCTGCCAGCACCTTTGCCGCGCCCACCATCTCCGCCACCGATCAGGGGCGGATCCAAAGGCAAATTTTGGGGTGGGAACTCACTATTCAAAAGTGTCTATGTGTTAAAGTGCTTCATTGAAGATTGTATTGTTCGGGCTAGAAACCTTTTGGGGGGAAACTCTCCCGCAGATTTTAAGATTTTCGTTGATATACATACATATATCAAAATTAAAAATTATGTTAGACATTAATTTGTGTAAATTATAAGCGAATGTATATTCAGTATTACTATTAATAAAAATGCCGCGTCCTAGAAGATCTAATCTTTCCCAGCGGACCCGTAATGCAATTAGGCAACGGAATATCGCGAGTCAATTATCAGACGAAGAACGAGAAATCGCCCGAGAAGAGACCCCCGTTAGCATGGAGCAAAGAAGGGCCTTAATTCGTGCTTCTCAAAGAGACGCAGTCCGTGAAACGAGAAATCATCGTGCTTATCGTACTGATGAACAGAGGAATAATCCTCGAAGTGCAAGAAGAAATGGTTCAAGTATTGATTTGAAACGAGCAGCGTTTCGATATGATTTCACCATCGACTACGCCTTGCATCGTTTAGTTTGCATTGGTCCAATGGACGTTGTTTGCCAGCATTGTGGCGCATTGAAGTTTGCTGGGGAAACGCCCGGTTTGTGCTACCTTAGTGGTAAAGTGACATTGCCATCAGTGGTCCCGCCACCAGAGCCCTTGCGTTCCCTGCTTTATGGCGAAACACTAGAATCACGACATTTTCTAGCGAACACTCAAAAATACATTGCCTGATTCCAAATGACTTCATTTGGGGCGGAAATTATTGAAGAACACGGATATAATCCGACATTTAAGGTAAAAAATTTGGAATGCAGTTTGTTAGATTTCTGTAAAAAGAGTTTGTTTACAAGGCCAGATTTGGCATCGCATTGGATCATTGAAACATATTGAAGATGCATAGCACAAATTCTTGCAAATATACTTCATGGACAATATGGAAGAACAACTTGACCGGCGTCAAGGGATCAACACAGCTACAAAAAGAGCAATTCTCCAAGATTTGCAGCAAATGCTTCATGGGCATCATGCATTGGTCAGGCTGTTCAAAACTACTTTAGAACGCATGCCAAGTGATGACTATAAAGTCGCTCTATCAAGTTGGTAGATATGTGAACTGCAATGAAGCAATTTGGCGTATATTCTCATTCCATATTCACGAACGTTATCCCACTGTTGTACATTTGGGGGTGCATCTAGAGAACGGTCAGAGAGTATATTTCACAGCGTCGAATGCTGCTCAACGTGCCCAAACACCTCTAGCGACAACACTGACCAGTTTCTTTGCGATTTGTCAAAACGATCCGTTCGCACGAACGTTGCTTTACTCGGAAATGCCACGTTATTACACTTGGAACGCTACATCGAATATATTTCAACGTCGGAGGCAAGGCGATGCAGTTCCTGGTCATCCAGATATGCGTTCTGCTGATGGTCTTGGTCGTATTTACACAGTTCATCCGAAGAATGATGAATGTGTCTATTTGCGGTTGTTGGTACATGTTCGAGGGCCAACATCATTTGAATCACTACGAACTGTTAATGGTATAGTGTGTCCCACATTTGGTGCAGCATGTCAAGAGCTGAATTTGCTTGAAAACGATACTCATTGGGACACGACAATCGATGAAGCAATTATTTCTGCATATCCAAGTCAGATACGCACATTATTTGCAATCATCATTCCGACATGCATCTTGAGGCGAATCAGGAGATGCATAACCAGGCCTTGCTCTTGATCAAAGATATGTGTTACCTCATATGCGGCAGTTTGTTAGTTAAGATCGGAATGCCAGCGCCAGATCGCGGAATGAAGGACGCATTTAATAGAGAATTAGAACGTGAACGTAAATATGATCCACATGAACTAATCCAATCAGTTCAAACGAATGTACCACTGTTGAAACCTAAGCAGAGGGAAGTCTATGATACACTGATTAATGCAATTGAAGATGGCAATGGTGGCTTATTTTTTTTGGATGCCCCCGGTGGAACTGTGAAGACATTCCTTATGTCATTGATTTTGGCCACTGTACGTGCGAGATCCGAAATTGCGGATCCGATAGCGGCTACATTGTTCGACGGATGCCGTACGGCACACTCAGCGTTAAAATTGCCATTAAATCTTCAAACTACTGAACAACCGACATGTAACATTTCGAAACATTCTGCAATGGCCAAAGTTTTAGTAACATCAAAAATTATCATATGGGACGAATGCACAATGGCGCACAAACGCGCATTGGAAGCACTGGACCGAACATTAAAAGACATGCGCAATGACTCGAGATGTTTTGGTGGTTCAATGATTTTATTATCTGGCGATTTCCGACAAACACTACCAGTAATTCCAAGATCTACTGCTGCCGACGAAATAAACGCTTGCCTCAAAGAATCAAATCTGTGGCGATATGTAAACAAACTTCAACTGTCTGTAAATATGAGAGTTGCATTGTCGAACGATCTATCTGCGGATGATTTCTCATTCATCATATTAATATTGTTTTGTATTATTGTTTTACGTTCATCAAAGCCTAAATTAGTTCAGCTAAAAGTTAACACGACATTCTTTGACTGTTAGGCGGTACGAAGTTCGCCGGGTTAGCTAGTTATATATAAAAAATATCAAAGATTCTAACTTCGGCTTTGGCGAAGTTTGTATGCCCTTGCAGCTTCATTGTTTTATTATTTAATTTAAAAACAAAAATTTTAAAATAATTGGTATAAATGTTTAACAAAATCAAAAAAACAAAATAGAAGAAAAAACTCAACTAAAAATTTTCCCGTATTTACTGTGAACCGAACCCACCAAACACCGAACCATCGTGCGACCGATCTTTACATGCTACGCCACCATCCTCACTTAAATCACTTAAGCTAGTTCGACATATATAGCAAACGCATGACATATCGCTCTTTCAATTTTGTTCTGTGCAACAACACAACGCAAATGTTTCTGTCTCTCTCACACACCGCGTGGTGACGAATTTTTGCATATGTATGTGTGTGCGTGATATCTTAGAATTTGTTTTTGTTTGTTTGCTGCCAAAGAAAATTGCTTATTTGTTTATTTTGTTTATTCATTAATACCAATTACTATAAAATTTTTGTTTTTAAATTAAATAATAAAACAATGAAGCTGCAAGGGTATACAAACTTCGGCAAAGTGGAAGTTAGCTTCTTTGATATTTTTTTATTTTAAATTGTTTTGTTTATTTATTAAGATATTTTTTGAAACTCATTTCCACACCACCTTGAGGTAGAGCTTATGGCGCGTTTTTATACCCAGTACCCATACGGTAAAAGGGTATATTAAAGTCGCAAAAATGTATGTAATAGGCAGAAGGAAGCGTTTCCGACCCCATAAAGTATATATATTCTCGATCAGCATCAACAGCCGACTCGATTGAGACATGTCCGTCTGGCCGTATGAACACCTCGATCCTCGAGCTAGAGCCATCAAATTTGCTGTGAACATCCGGCTTATGCCCAGGCAGATCAAGTTAGTTTCCAAGTTTTAGCCACGCCCACTTTCGCCCCCGCAAATGAAAAAAAATAATTTTTAAAATGAATTTACTAGAGCTGTATTAAGGATATCGTATTATTTATATCTACTTATTTGGTAGACCTATTTATAAAGTCAAACTGCACTAACTGACCAAATTTCGTTCAAATCGAACGATAAACATTGGATTTACAGCCATTTGCATTTTGTACTGAATTTCCAAAGCGATATTGGCAGATAAGAAAGATCGAGATAGCATGCGTTAGCTATTGCTGCATGTAAAAGGGAATTTCCTTTTGAATTGATGGCAATTTCAAGGGTGTTCAAACATTTGTCTAGTGCCTACGAAAATTAAGATAGTTTAAAATTTTTGCAACACCCACTTCCTTAGTCGACATCCGAGTCGATTGAGACATGTCCATCTGTCTGTCTGTCCGTCCGTCTGTCCGTATGGCTCACTCGATCTCAGAGACTATACGAGCTGGAGCTACCAAATTTGGTGTGAACATCCGTCTTATGCCTAGGCAGTTCAAGTTTGTTTCAAATTTTTTCCACGCCCACTTCCTCCCCCGCAAATCAAAAAAGAAAATTTTAAAATGAATTACCTGTAGCTGTATTGAAGATATCGAATTTGTATGTGGTGGGTTAATTATATAGTCAAACTGTGCTAACTGACCAAATTTCGTTCAAATCGGATAATAAACATCGGAGATATAGCTATTTGCATTTTGTACTGTATTGCCAAGGCGGCATTGGCAGATAAGAAAGAGCGAGATAGCATGCGTTCGCTGCTGCTGCATGTTAAAGGGAACTTCGTTTTTAATTGATTGCGATTTCGAGAGTATTTGAACTATTGTTTAGTGCCTACGCAAACTAAGATAGTTTAAAATTTTTGCCACGCCCACTTCCGCCCCCGCAATTTAGAAAAAACGAATTACTAGAGCAGTTTTGAAGGAATCACATTCTTATTCGGCACATCTAATATTGTGGCCAAAATGCAACATCTGACCAAATATAGTCGAAATCGGACAATAAATATAGGAGATATACGAATGTGCGTTTTGTACTGAACCAACAAGTGCGAGATAAGCTGTGCCAGGTGTGAGCGAGATAGCATGCATTCGATGAAAATTTTGAATTAAATCAAAGGAGATCTCGAGGGTGTTCGACTTTATTTAATATAATTAGTTGGTACAGGGTATACTCAATGTCGGCAAGGACGACTTGCTTGCTTCATTTTTAAAGTGGTATCATTAGGCCTATTCCACTTTTCCACACAAGGTGGAGTTTATGATTATTTTTTTTTGTAGTGGTATCCAACATAAAATATAATCCACATTTTTACACAAGATAGAGTAAATGTATCTATTTTTTATACCCTTGCAGAGGGTATTATAAAATTGGTCAGATGTTTGTAACGCATCGAAATATACGTTTCCGACCCCATAAAGTAAATATATTCTTGATCAGCACCAATAGCCGAGTCGATTGAGACATGTCCGTCTGTCCGTTTGTCTGTTTGAATCACGATGACGGCCTCAAATTTTAAGCTGGTTGAAACATGAAAAGTTAACTTGCTTAATCTATTAAGTATGAAAAGTGTGAAAATTAGTCAGATGGGATAATTATCACCGGAGCTGTTAACTAAAACGTGGAGGTACCTCGAGTAAAATAAGCAATTTTCTTTGGCAGCAAAGAAGCAAAAACAAATTCCAAGAAATCTGCCGAGTTCGAATCCGCGCGGCACCAAATAAGATATGTATAAAATTATTGTTTTTTTTGTTGCTGCATTTAAATTTAATTTTTACCCATACACCCCTACACCAAGTTTGAACAAGATCTGATAATTAGTAAGGTTACAAATCAATAATCAAATTTAAATGAAATTAAATTTATTTTAATGCTTACGCACACACTTACATATGCAAAAATGCTTCACCACGCGGTGTGTGAGAGAGACAGAATTATTTTAGTTGTGTTCTTACACAGAACGAAATTGAAAGAGCGAGATGCAATGGGTTTGCTATATATGTCGAATTAGCTTACGTCAGCTGAGTAAGGACGGTGGTGTTGTATGTATAGATCATTGCCACGATGGACTCGGTGTTTGATGATTCAATGCTCGGTGAAAAAGTGAAAATTTTTAGATGTGTGTTTTCTCCTTTTTTGATTTTGTTAAGCATTTATACCAATTATTTGGGTGCAAGGGTATGCAAACTTCGGCAGAGCCGAAGTTAGCTTCTTTGATATTTTACAGTGGTATTCAGCGTAAAGTATAATCCACTTTTTTAATTTAAAAGCAATCTTTAGATTAGATTGTAAGATTCTAAGCCTGACAAAGCTTACAAATAAAATTTGTATTGTATGTCTTCATAGCATCTACTGCAAAGAAGTCTTTTACATCTAATGCATTCCACATTAGATGTATTACTTCCACAATGCAGGCAGGTATTTAATATTGCATCACTACAGTTATTTAGCTTGATAAACATTTCTTTTCTAAGGTTAGTAGGAGGTTTAAAATTTGTTAGTGGTACACTTTCAACAAAGGATTTAGCATATTGAATATTAAAACACCACAATTGAAAGTGTCATTTTGCATATCATGATCAATTGTGACGTTTTGATTGTTAGTAAGCAATTGTTTATAGTACTTTTTAAACTTTTGCGCTATAAATGAATGGCCAAAAGGATCTAAAAGTATAAATTTTAGTTCTACTTTGTTAATAAAAAGAATGTAAAAATGATTTTCATAGCAATGAGGAATAATAATAATATCTTCAATGCCTTTTAAAGCATTTTTAACTATATCCTTATTTTTAAAAGAAGCAAAATCGCCTTGACATGGAATATTTCTAAAGCTGCCATTATGCTGATCAAAAATGATAGCAGTTAAGGCGGCATCTACAATAAAGTTTGATAACCATGCTTCATTTTGTAAAGTTACAATATCGTCTAGTTCAATATTGTATATAAAATCATTGCATTTAGGGCCGTGCACACTTTCAAATAAAGTTTTACAATTTAAAATGTAATAGTGTATATGTGGCGCAATGCAATCTTTTCGTTTGCTATGACTAAGAAGCATCTGCTTATAGTCTTCTTCAATTTCAAAGATGTCATAATTGACTGCGTAAGAATGGTCAGAGTGCGCTGAAAATCAAAGAAATCATATTGATTTTCACGAACATTTGACAGTTTTAATTCAGTCTCTACTTGTAATTCACGAAGTTTACTTGATCCAGTAAATTCTCCTTTAAACAAACCTATCTTTAGTTTTTTGATTCCCCTTTTGTTCCAACTTTCCTTATAGCAGATTTCGGATTGACTACTCGTTTATTTGATCTAGCTTTAATAATAGTGCCATGCCTTGTTTGTCTTGAATGACACTATGCTTAATTGTCTTGCAAAAAGTCAAGTTCATTGCTGGGTCTTTTATTTGTACTATCAATCAAAATACCCATTAAATTTGTCCAGAAAGGCGCAAACATTATATATTTTCCCAAAATAACTTCTGCCATTTTGGGATGATAATATACATTTGTCTCGTCTTCCTCAACTGGTAGCAACGAAATTTTGTTTTTTATCTCGTTGGCAAAATTGCTAAAACGTTGTTTTAACTTACTAATGCCAGCTACTGTTTTAAGGCTGTCCTCACAATATCTCTTATTGTATTTAATTTTATTTTCGTAATCGCCCAGATTAAAAGAAATTGGGTTTTTATCTGTGAAATACAAGAATGCATTACGAGCTATATCATTCATACTGGGAGATAGAAGAATAGTTACAACATATTTGAATCAATCCTCAAAACACTTTCTGAAATATTGTATCCCACACGCATAGCATTTCTTAAGAAACCTCTGGTTTTAATATTTTGTAAGCCTACGGTTTTATCTATATCAGCACACATTATCTTGGCATAATGACTTGTGCAGAATTGAACACAAACTTTACGAAATTACGTATTTTTTTTATAGAGAAACTGAAAGCACATTTATTGTACTCTATTAGAGTTAAGCCTCAGTGCTTCTTAAGGACTGCGCCAATAATGGCAAAACTCACATCAGTAACGATGCGTTTGCAGAGCGGTGTATATAATTTATTTTTGGAACATTACATATTTAGGTTGCATAAAAAGCGACCTATGTCAGAAGAAGAGTGGTTCGACAGAATCGCATGTGCTAATCCATACATTTCGGGAAAGTGTGCTACCAATGAATAGAGTAACATTCTTTTTTTTGCAATTGCAATGTGTCTAACAACGCAACCTGTGGCATCTAAGTGTAAAGTATATATATTCATGTGTTTTTGAAGCAGTCGTATATGGTCAATGTTCCATAAAAACACATCAATTTTTGTCGACAAGTGTTGAATGTAATGGGAATATCCATTGCACAACATGTCGTATGCGTCTTTAAATGCATCCTTATCGAAATCGTTTTTAGAGTTTGCTTTCAATTTCATGTTTCTTTAAAATGACAAATGTTTGCTGTACATTTGATCATTTCCTACTAAATCTCTAAGTTTATTTACTTTTAGACCCAATTCATTTCTATATTGGAAAGCAGTGCGGCTTTTTAGCTCTTGAGTTTCAAGAAAGCGATTAATAGCTCTACACTGTAAATTTTCTTATAAATTTATTGTATGGCATATTTCGATGTTGCTGGAATAAACTTGAATTTAACCTTAAAATTCTTTATGTGAAGTTTGCAATGACGCTTACGTTCACATAAGCTTAATGGTTTGTCAACCATTTTAACATCTACATTAAGACTTTTATTTCCAAGCCTGCAGTCTTTTCGAAAGTACTTTAGACGGCTTCCGATCAGACTTTCATCTAAAGGCTTGGAGGACAAATCAATTAAAGAATCACCTTTCTGACTACATTCAGTAGGATGAGAAATTCCTATGTTAGAGTTACCTAAGTTTTTAAAATTTGACTGAGGATTAACATCATCAGCAGAATGGGCTTCAGACTCTTTTAAAATTTTAATTTTTCTATTCAATAAAAGCTTTTTTTTTATAACTTTTATTAACATTAGAACTCCATTTTCGGCAAGCGCCGTTTACTTGAAAAATTGTACTTTTTGATTTCAAATTCCTATTAACAATATTTGCGATTTGCAAAAACTGTTCATCTCCCAATTCTAAGGTGGGACTAATAAGGCCACTACTAATTGCTTCTTCTATTGCAATTTTAGTCCCAATCGTTTTTTGCCTAAAAAGGACGAAAGAAAATAGGGTTTATAATAAAAGAAACTAGAAATCTACATAAAGTTTCAATAAATAAAATTGGACCACAAGAATTTTAATAGCAGCAATTTTTGCTTGACGGTTCAAGAAGAAATAAAATCAAACACCTAGTTAACCCATTACGTGATAAGATCGTAATTTCTTTGGACATCCTATTTAAATTAGAATAAACCTTTTTTTAATATATATATCTTATATATTTAAATTTTGTGGTGCTATCATTTTTTGCCTAAAATTAATACTACTGTTAGTAAATGAATATGGTTAAAATAGGGAAGCAGTTTTTACTCCAATATTGGAAAAATTCATTCAATTCATTCATGTCCTATGTGTTTTCTTTTGCTAATTTATGTTTAAATTTTGTTTAAGAAAAAAGAAGTCGTTGTACAATGCTTATCATATTTATAACCCAGCATTTGGATCTTCGAATCAATTTTAACAAAGTTTGAAAGGTTTTTAAAACAAAAATTTTGTTGTACTGTGTTGATAGAAGCATGTTTCATAAGGTTTACCGCGATTTGTGTTCAATTTATTTGCAAGCATTTTTGTGTACCATAATTATTACCTACAGTAGCAAAAACTACTCAATTGACTGCGGACATCATATTTTGTTTTCGGACATTGTTATATAGCTAACTTAGAGCATACTTAAATCAATGCCGAGTGGAAAAAAAATTATCCGATTTTTAAAAAAACACAGTATTATTTTATTTTTAAGTCAGGAGAATCGATTTTGAGGATTTCAAGAAAATTTAAAAAAAAAGGGGATGTGTAATCAAAAATTTTTTTGGCAAAGCCGAAGAATATGGATCAAATAAACGAATTGAACGAAAACCGATCCTCAGAGCGCGAGCTCTGCCAAATTATTAACAAAGCCAGCAACAGTTTAACCTCTTCCAGAGCTTTGGGCTCACTTGTACGCGGCTCTGGGTCAGTAATGGCTGTTTGACGAGTTCTTCAGATGTCCAAAATCATAAACAGGTCTAAGGTTGGTAATGTTCATTTTTGATTTAAGATTGAAAAAAAAAAAAACAATAGCTTTTCAACAAGATAATGAGTAAATTCATGTGGGCAGATGTACAGTGCAATATTTGGAGACATATCCTGTTAATGTACTCGACTGGTTAGCATATTTCTCAGACCCCAACCTGATAGAATATGTCTGGGGATACTTACAAGACGAGTTTATGCCAAAAATTGCCCGTTTAAGACGATTTCAAAACTTAAAACACAAATAATCACCGAATGGCAAAGTCTAAAAAAGGACCTTTTATTAAACTTAATGGCTGCTACGAAGAAGCAAATTTTTTTGTTTAACCGAGGCAAATTGAGGCCATACTAAATATTACCTTTAGTTTTTCTTATTTTTTAACGTACTTTTAATCTTTTTTTTTGATCAAAACACGAATGTGGGTTATAATTTTAATACAGCAAAATAATGCATTTTTTTTTTCCTTTCCACTTCTTTTCGAGAAAACGTTATTAAACCGTTAATTTTATTTAAAAATGTTAATTTTTATTGAATATTTAAATATTGGACAGTTGTGTTTTCAAGATTTCGATAGAATATGCTAGTAGGAAAAAAAAAATGATGTGAGCCGTCATGGGACGCCTGGCAAATGTGAAACATCGTGTATATACAAGTAATATGCATAAAAGATAGTATTATTAAAGGAATTAAATATAGCCTAATAAGAAAATGAAATATTACGAATTTCTTACAGCAAATGGTAACTTTATTTAATAAACATTTATTTACATGTGATATAAAAACTCGATATTAATATCAAGTGGCCACAATTTAAATATTTTCATCTGTGAATTCAGTAATCCTTATATTCGATGTTTCCTCTGGCGGTATTACTGTGATGATTGGTCGATGATAACTAAAGTACGTTACAAAAATTTGAGTGTGGCTTCAATATACTCATGAACTCGAATCTTAGTTAATTATTGCGATATATAACTAAAGATTTGCAAATAATAATTTTATCAATAAATGTTTCCATATTAATTCCGTCATGAATAATAAAAAAATAATTAATTGAAGATAATATTAATATAATTTATATAATTATTAATCTTCATATAATTTATATAATTACTAATATGAATATAATTAATTAAATATAAAAATGAATTAATAATTACATTTATGGACACTTGAAAAATTCGATCTACTTACTGATGACTTGGTAGTATGCCATAGTGTAGTTTCATTTTCTTTGCACAAGGTTGATCACTTTGACCTTCTGAGCTATCACTATCACACATATTTTATTGTTAAATTTAAAATAAAAATGAAGCAAGCAAGTCGTCCCTGCCGACATTGAGTATACCCTGTACCTTATATTCAATAAAATCAAACACCCCTAAGATCGCCATCAATTTCATGCAAAATTCTCTTTAACATGCAGCAACAGCGAACGCATGCTGTCTCGCTCACCCTTGCCAGCCAATGTCGCCTTTGCAATTCGGTGCAAAACTCATATAGGTATATCTCCGATATTTATAGTCCGATTTCGACAAAATTTGGTGAGCTGGTTTGGGTATATAATTAGGTGTGCCAAGTAAGAATACGATATCTTTAATACAGCTCTAGTAATACGTTTTCGCGATTTGCGGGGGGCGGAAGTGGGCGTGGCAAAAATTTGAAACAAACTTGACCTGTGTATGCATTAGATGCATGTTCACACCAAATTTGGTGGCTCTACCTCTTATAGTCTCCGAGATCTAGGTGTTCATACGGACGGGCAGACGGACAGACGGACGGACAGACGGACATGGCTCAATCGACTCGGCTAGTGATACTGATCAAGAATATATATACTTTATGAGGTCAGAAATGAATATTTCTGCCTGTTACATACATTTTAGCGACTTTAATATACCCTTTTACCCTATGGGTACAGGGTATAATTAAATAAAACGCAAGTTATGTGTACCGTAGTAAACAACAATGTCGAACTGAGTGAGAAGGAGATCCCGTAGTTGGTTTCAAATGGCGACACGTCGCCACACCGTACACTCTACTACACATAAAATATATATGTATATGTATACCTCAGTATAGCGTGGCGACACGTCGCCACACCGTACACTCTACTACACATAAAATATATATATGTATATCTTAGTATAGCGTGGCGACCCGTAGCCACGGAAAGCTTCGCCACGCCAACAATTCGGTTTACAAGTGAGCCTATACAGTGAATGTCACTGAAAATCGTACAGCAACTAATTTCTTGGATTTTGTTAGCTCATTGCTAAACTAACAATTGGATGCATGCAAATTATAGTTTTACATAATAATAATATAGATTACTTTTAAAAAATGTAAAAAGAAGTGCAAAAAATGGGTTACTTTTTCTGAAAGAAAAACCGAATACAGAAGTGGATATGGACAAATTACGTCCAACTGTCAAACGCGGTGGTGGGTCGGTTATGGCCTAAGGATGTATGTCAGGTATAAGTATCCGTAATTTAATTCTTATTGACGAAATATTGATCCAAATTGGATATATAAACATCCTTAAGTCAAATTTAATACCAAGTTCCAAAAAATATTGAACTCGAAGCACTTTTAAGCAGTATATAGATAATGGTCCCACACACGCCGCCTTAAACTCCAATACATGGGAGCTATGCAACTGTCCAAAAATAATGGAAACTTCCGCCTAGTCCCCCGATATGAATGTCATCAAACATCTTTGGCTTATTCTTGAACAAAAAATTGGAAACTTTAAGGTTCCAAGAAAGGATAACTTCAAGAAGGCTCCTTCTAAGGAGTGGGACAAAATCAGTGTCGAAAGCATTGAAAAGTTGGCAGACTCAATTGAAAAGTTGGCAGACTCAATGCCAAAAAGGATTGAGGCTTTTATAAATGCAAAGGGCAGTCCAACAGAACACAAAAATCTATGTTTCTAACATTAGTTTTAATATTATTTTAAAAAAATGCTGCTGTACGATTTTTGAGTGATCGATACATTATTGTACTTTGTACATCAAATGTTTTTTTTTCCTAAATTTCTTAATGAAGTTTGGCTTGTTTTTGATTTCATTATTAAGATAATATGTTAACGAACCAATACTGATTTTCTCAAATTTTTCTGATTTTTTGGAACATGCTTTTTTTTGCTCGGTGATGAAAATCGTTCATGTGTACGATTTTCAGTGACATTCACTATAGATGTTTCACATCAAAATTTTCATCCAGTTTATTTGCTTTTTTTTTAAAGGTGGGTTATAAATATGATAAGTATTGTATTTGTTTTTATTTTGTATTGGATTTAGCTGGGTACCATAGTTTTCTTCGAACATATTTGTTCGGATATTTGTTGCTAGAAAACTATTAGTTTCCAATTGGAATTTTCAGCGATGGCACACAGCAGCAGAAAAAAGTTATTCTAGCGAAAGAGCAAATATTTTGTCCACTAACTAAACTGAGATCTAAATGTCGGTTTTAGCTTGTGAATATGTACATATGTACAAAACTGCAAGTTCATAAATAACAACATATCTACATAATTGTACATATATGTATGATTATAAGTATCCAAATGTGCTTGTATGCATGTACATACATACATGTACATACATATGCTATTGTTCGTTATATCTATTGATTCGCTTTATGTACTTATTTGTAAAACCTTGGTAAAACGAAATTTAAAGAAATCTGAAAGAAAATTCTTTATAAATACTGTTTTTACCTGTTTACATTAAAATAATGATAGCTCTGCACTGAAGTATGGTGGATATAAAAAATAATTATACATTTTTTCAATTTGCTTTTATTAAAATACTATAGCTTTCTGCGATTCAAAAAAAAATTTGTAGCTTTTCAACCACTTGTTGAGCTCCTTTGGCAGTGATAACGTTCTCTTTGCTTTGTTCTCACTTCGTTGTAAAGAAAAAATTAAAGTAACACATTGTTATGCTAAAGTTTGGGATAACGGAACTGTAACGGCTTGCCACAAATTTGATTTTGCCTTATTTTATTTTCGTTGTATGGAGGTGTTCGAAAAATTGCTTCGCTATATAGAGTCTTTCAGATTCAGAAATTCTTCGATATAGCTATGGAGCATTTTCGTATGAAAAACTTTGTAAAAGCAAGGTTTTTTCAAGGGACTTAAATAAAAATTCGTTATATTGTGTTTTTCGTTATACCGAAGTTCGTTATATCGAGGTTTCACTGTATATTGAAACTTAAAAAACATACTTATATGAATATATATACATACATATATTTATGCGGGGGTTCCTTATTTAATAAACGTTTATGAATGTAGTTATATATTAGTTTTAATGATAAAGTTACACAGATGTGAGATGGTTTACATTTAAACAATTTGAATTTAAATTAACAAAACAACTTGAAAGATATTGACACGTCTTAAAGGCCCAACTTGGCACGTCTTTTCGTCTTCACGTTCGTCTTACTTCTCCTTTTTCTCTCTCAGCGCTAGAGTTACCCTTTCGGTCGACTTTTCGTCGTCTGGCATCTTTCTCAGCTGGCATCTTTGTCGTCTGGCATCTTACATACTTCTCGTTGTCTAGAGATATTGGTTTTGGATAGTGTTACCATCCCACATCCGGCCGTCCAGACTAAACATTCGCCTCGAATGCTTCCTCGTCATCAAAGTCATAGTTTATAGACCATGGCTTCATATATTCGGCACACGTTGAAGTGTTCTTCGGACCGTCTGAGTTTCCCATCTTTTGTACATCATAGGCATCGTTTTGCTTCACCTTACCGATCTGGTATGGGCCAAAGAACTTCGGTTTTAGTTTCAGGCCACCTCCAAACTGCGTCCTCTTTATGGCGACTAGATCACCCACGTCATATGGTTTTGCTGGTTTGCGTCTGAGGTTGTATGACTTCTTATTCTCACTTTGAATTTTCAGTATATGAGTTTTTGCCTTGCGTCTTAAATCGTTGCGGTCATTACTGAAAGAAGCTAAAGATTCTTGATTAATAAGATTTAAAATTTGGTTGTCGTCTTTGGTTCTCATTTTAACTCCTATTAGCAGCTCAAAAGGGGTAGTCTCAATACTTCTTGCAAATGTAGAATTGATTGCTTGCTGGACTCTGTTTACGTGTTTGTACCACTTTGTAGGATCGTCGACACTAAGCTTTGACAGAACTGGGATGAAGATCGCATTCAGCCTTTCAACTTACGAAGGGGTAAACCTATAGTCGTCTTCACCAGCTTAATATTTTTGTCAATGCCATACTTAATAAAAGTTTCCGAAGTAAACGCAGCACCTTTATCTAAAATAATAATAGCGGGATTTCCAAAAATTGCGCTTTGTGCGGTCAGCTTTGTAATAACTTCATTTGTAGTTGTTGATTTAGTCGGGTATAGCCAACAGAATTTGGTAAATGCATCAATAACAGCCAAAATGTGCTTGTAGTCCTTATGCGTTGATTCAAGTGGTCCTAAAAAGTCAATGTGATAGGTATATAATAGGGTATCTTCCTTCTGCAGTGGGTGTAGGAATCCTTCCTGTTTGCCTCGTTTACGATTGCTCATGATACACGTTATACAGCATTTAATATATTTTTCAATTTTGTCATCAATGTTTGGAATATAGTAATCTTTGCAAATCAGCTCTTTTTGTTTTTTTAATAGCAAAATGACCTCTGACATGAGCACGGCTAATGATTTGTTTCTGCATGCTATTTGGTACAACAATTAATTCGACATCATTTACGAGTTTGAACAAAACATCCGATTTTAAGAAATAATTATCGTAGGACTGCTGATTGTCACTTAAGATTTGTCTGATTGCTTTAAGTTGCTCGTCCTTCATTTGTGCCTCCTTGTGTCCAATACTGATATTTTCGTTGGTGATTGTGAAAACGGGATATCTACTTAGTGCATCTACATGCCTCATGCGACTTCCAGAGCGATGTTCCACTTTAAAATCATACTCTTGCAAGAATAAAACTCAACGTGCTACTCTTGTACATAAGTTTTGTTTCTCCAAGGTTTTTGTAAAAGCATTGCAGTCAGTTACTAATCGGAAATGTGTTCCTAAGAGGTAAACTCTAAATTTGTTAACGGCTTGTATGACTGCGAGAATCTCTAATTCATAGCTCGAGTACTTGCGTTGCGCATCTGTGGTCTTTCTACTGAAAAAGTATACTGGGTGAAGTTTTCCATCTTCAGGCGATTTTTGCAGTAGAACAGCACCGAGTCCATCTATCGAAGCGTCTGTGTGGAGTTCTGTTTCGAACTTCAATACTGGGTTACTAGTTAGCGACATCTTTAGTGAGCTAACTGCATTTGCTTCGTCTGGACCAAAAGAAAATTTATTATTAGATTTTAATACATCTGTCAGCGGTTTTGCAATTAGTGCATAATTTGGTATAAATTTCCTAAAATATTCACTTAAGCCCAAAAAACTCTGTACTTGCTTCGGTGTTTGCGGCATTTTAAATTTTGAAACGGCATCTATTTTTTCTGGTGTTGGAAATATCATCTGATTTTCAATTACATGACCAAGAAATTGTATACGTCTTTTAAGGAAATGACATTTTTAAATGTTGAGTTCCAGTCCATAATCTTTGCATGTATCAATGACTTCTTTTAAATTTGATACAGCTTCGTTTTCATCTTTCGCTGGAATAATTACGTCATCAATATAGGGGAGTGCAATACTTCGGCGAGTAAGTGGTCGAAAAACAGCGTTAATGTGCCTTTGAAAAACACCAGGTGAGTTGGAAAGTCCAAAAGGAACTTTAAATTGATATTGGCCACTCTGCGTTACAAATGAGGTATACTTTCTGCTAGACTTGGCTATTGGTACGTGGAAAAATCCGTTTTTTAGATCTATAGTGCTGAATATTTTGGCGTCTTGAAGTCTATCCAGTCGGTGTTCAATAAGGGGCATTGGAAAATGATTTTTAATAATTACCTTATTAAGTCGTCGAAAATCTACGCAAAGTCTCGGTGATCCGTCACGCTTTTTAACGAGCACTACGGGACTTGTAAACTCCGAACTAGAGTCTATAATATCATATTCCATCCACTCTTCGATTTGTTCATCTACGATTTTAGTTTCCTGAAAAGGTAGTCTCCTTGGACGTGAAAAAATTGGGGTTTCAGCATTTAAAGTTATGTTCATCTCTATTTGGGTTGATTTCAACTTGGTCGGCTTATAGTGTTCAATTATTTCACGAACGTAATTTGTTGCTTCTTTACTTGCAGCTTCATCAATATTAATTTCATCATTTTCCACAATAGCTTCGATTTTCATTATGTTTGAATCACAGTTCTTTGTTTTATTATCAAGTATTTTATTCACCGAAAGCCCTTTACGGCTGAAAGTAATTTCTGCAAACAAACATATTTGTTGACCGATAATTAGTTTAATGTCCATGCAATTTATGGGAACAATAAAAAAATCAAGAAGATATTCATCATTATCAATTTCTGCGAACTTTTCAAAATGTCCAATTGGTCTAATTTGATTGTCCACTCTATCGCTACCGAATCCAATGGACACACACCGGCACAGGGTTGAAGTTTTGGTTCCTCGTAAAAATCTTCGCGTATAATGTTGAATTTACTGCCTGCGTCAAACAAAGCCATACACATTATATTATCTATTAAAATTGATTTATTTGTTATATCATTTTTTGATTGTATGCTACATGCAATTATTTTCGGTTCATCATTTTTGTTAGCAAGACTGCATTTGTTGGCGATATGGCCAAATTGGTTGCACTTGAAGCACTTTAATCTCATATGAGATAAAGGGAAATGAACCATTAATGCTGTTGTCTCATCAGCAATCTCCGAGTACATTGAAAGATTGGTTGAGTGTCTGAGGATTTCGAAATCTTTCCAAATAATAGTATTTCCGTCCAGTATCGGGATGTATTCCGAGTTCGAGTAATTTGTTATCTTTCCGGTTGTCATTGGTCCTAGCAGTAGAAGGTATAGTATCCAAACCCTATTAAGAATAAAGAGAATGAGTACTAGAAGGACGCTTTGTTTATCTAATGTTATCCTTAAGTTCCTCCCTCCCCTTGACAAGAACCGTTGTCCCCAAGTCGGCTTCAACTGTGACTTCCTCAAACAAGGGTGTTAACTTGTTGCCAAATCTCTTGTTTAATTTAATCAGTATCTTATCACCTACCTGAAAGATCCTATCTCTCCTATTTAAGTTTTGTCTCTGAAGGAGTAGTTCTTGTGCTTTAACGATTTTGTCTCTTATTTCCGCTACAAATTCTGGCGGGGATGTATGAACTATTTCTATTGGTTTTTTATTGATGACCGAATGTATTGTTTTGTTGTATTCTATAGTTGCTTGGAGAATAAGGTCAACTGTATCAGTTAAATATTTTTCCAATTTCAGGCATCTGGCAATTTCTGCTAGAGTACTGTGAAATCTTTCTACCTGTCCGTTTGAGGTACTGTGCAGTGAAGGAGAATTTACAACCTCAATATTGAAATGATTTTTTAAAAGGGACTTAATTGTTCCCGAATTTAATGATGGCTCGTTGTCGCAATAAATAATTTTGGTGTGAGGATAGAAGTTCATAAGTTGTAATATCGGGGGTTCAATGTCAATTATTGTCCTGGAGGCTATGGGTTGCACAATTGCGAATTCAGAAAATTTATCAACACAAGTTAAAAAGTATTTCTTGTCTGTAGAAAATATATCGATGTGAAGGATTTCTCCAACGTAGTTGGGAATTGGAGTTTTGCCGATGTATTGTTTCTGTGGGTGTCTGTCATATTTTGCCTTATTACAAATTTTACAGTTTGCGACTATTTCATTAGCTAGATGGGTCATTTTAGGAAAAAAATAATCCTGAAGTATCTGTTTTACATTTTCTTGGGCCGCTCTGTGAGCTCTATTATGCTCTATAACTATGATTTCTTTTTGTTCGTTTTTATCGTGGACATCAATAACCAATTGTTGGCATACCAAAATTTGGTGGAAGGGAAGGTTTCTACTAATTTGCTTTGAATGAAGGCCAAGGTTGGCAAGTCACATTTAATGGCGTTTACTACGTCCTTTTTTACCGCGTCACATACTTTCTCTATGAGGTAATCCCTATCCGAAAAATATATGACATTTCTTGTTTTTTTCCGAACATCATAATAATTTTCTGGGAAGCCGTAACGCCTTCTTCGATAATTATCTGATTTCGAAAGCAGTTAATTGGCTTTTCTGTGGATTCTATAGTATAGGTTAAAGACTGTTCACTATGAATAGTGGCAAGATCTGATGGAATGTCCTCTTCTAAAGCATGAATATTTTGTCTCGAAAGAGCATCGGCAACAAAATTTTCCTTTCCTGGTTTGTAAAAAATTTAGGGATTATGCTCGTCAATGAACGCTTTCCATCTTTTGATTTTCGCGTTTGTGTTTTTGTCCGAAACGGCAAATGTCAGTGGCTGATGGTCAGTAAAGATATTTAAATTCTTTACGCCATACAGATAGTTTCGAAGGGTTTTTAAAGCCCACACTATCGCGAGTAGCTCACGTTCGTTTGTCGCGAGATTCAATTCATTGTCTTTCAAGGTTCTAGATATCATCGTAATTGGTTTCTTGTCTTGTGACAGGACAGCGCCTAAACCAGAACACGAAGCATCTGTGGTTAAGTCAAATGGTTTTTGATAATCAGGGTAGAGAAGCATAACGTCCTCTGAGGCTAAGATGTTTTTCAATTTTTCGAAAGACAATCTTTGCTTGTCGTCGAGGCTTACTGGAATTTTTTTTTATTGTCCAGCGCTTGCTTTACCGTTATCACCCTTTAGTATGTCAGTGAGTGGTCTAGCTATAGATGCAAAGTCTTTTATAAAACACCTATAGTAGCCTGCTAAGCCGAGAAATGATCGTATTTGGAACAGGTTGGTAGGCTGTTCGAATTTACCAATTGCTTCGACTTTACTGGGATTGGTTGTAATACCGCCCCGGGAAAGCACGAATCCAAGATATTCAACTTTCTCCTTGAAAAAGTGGGACTTTTCTCGTGATACCCTCATGTTGGCGTTATACAATTTGTCTAATACCCAGGCAATATGGTAGACGTGGTTTTCCATATTCTCAGAGAATATAATCACGTCATCTACATAAACATAACAGGATTTACCAATCTGTTCGCGAAGGACGTCATCGACTGCTCGTTGAAAGATCCCGGGAGCGTTTTTTAAACCGAAAGGAAGTCTGCAAAATTCGTACTTCCCATTTCCTACCGGTAATGCGGTTTTTTCCCTATCTTTTTCCGCGAGAAGGATTTGATGAAATCCTGACTTTAAATCAAGGGTCGTAAAGAATTTGGCTTGTCCGAGGTTTGAGAGAATTGCAGTGATATTGGGGATTGGGTATTTATCATCTATTGTTTTGGAATTTAATTTTCTGAAGTCGATAACAAGGCATTTTTTCTTATTTCCTTGTTCGTCTACTCCTTTTTTGTCGACTACCCACAACGGATTATTATAAGGGGATACCGATGGTCTGATAATATTATCCCTCAACATATTGTTAGTCTCGTCGTTAACAAAGTCTGATACTCCTAACGGGTATGGGTAATGTCTAGAGTAGATCGGGGTTTCGTCTTCTGTTCGGATTGTGGCTATTACATTTGTGTTGAAAGGTAAGGCTTCATTTGGGTCAGCAAAAATATTTATTCTTTTTCCTAGCATTTTTTAAAATTTTTCTCTGATTTCAGGGGGTACTTCTATATCATCTACTTCTGTAAAATTGACATTGGAACATTTTTGGAATTGTATTTTTTCGGATCCGGACTGTGTTAATAGAGTTTTGTTATTGAAATTTAAAGTGACAGAGACTTGGTTTAATAGGTCAAGACCTATTATTCCATCAAAGGTTGTTAAATTTGGCAGTAGAAAGAATGTGGCGTTGATACCTGAACTGGGTTAAAGCCATGAAGTGACTTAACCAAAAATTTTTTTTCAACATTAATTATTCCCTTTAGTTCTGGCATCGATTTGATGTAATTTTTCGATGCACCTGTATCGATTAGTAATTTTATTGTTTTTCCTGCTATCATTCGTTCTATGAACGGTAGCAGGGAGCTATTCCTAAAAAATTCACTTCCTGAAGGTGGTCTTGATCGTCGATGTCTGATACTTCCGACTC
The DNA here is from genome assembly GCA_018903575.1 of Drosophila saltans. NCBI lineage: Eukaryota > Metazoa > Arthropoda > Insecta > Diptera > Drosophilidae > Drosophila > Drosophila saltans. The sequence continues at coordinate 126,814 of JAEIGH010000108.1, forward strand.
TGAAAGTGTTCGATATTCTTCCTCTGTCATGTCGGGAGTTTCTTCTACTGAAACATGATTAATTCTTTGTTGTTTGGGTCCGGTATACCTGGCAGTTCCGCTATTGGGTCTTTTTGGAGTCTGGTTTTGGTATGAATTGTTTTGATTTGGATATTGAGTCGGTTGTTTAAACCGTGAAGAACTATCAATATCCATTGGCTGTGGCGGCTCTTGTCTTATATTTGGGCTTTTGCCAAATTGAGGGTTTGGTTTGAAAAATGGGGTTTTTACTTGATTTGGAGAATTATTCTCCACAGGGTTTCTCTGTTCGTATCGTTGCGCTCTTTCTTCGGACTTCCTTGCAAAGCTATTTGCGAATTGGAAACGCTCGTGATTTGACTCAACTTCTTGTGCAAGAGCCAGAGCTGATGGCAAGTCTTTGGGTCTTGCCGAAAATAAGATATCACCGAGGGATTTCTTTGTGCCGGAAATAAATACTCTTAATGCATCGGCACGATATTTTTCATTAAGGGAAGCAGCTATGGTTGAATCATATGTCATGATTGTTTTGTTTATTAAAAGGGTCAATTTCTTTTCGATTTCGTCATAGTACTGAAGTGTAGATAAATTTCCCTGTCTTAATACGGACAATTCTTGTTCTATTATGTAAATTGGTCTTTTGTCGGAATACGCAAAGTCAAGTCTGTTTATTATGGCCTTGAAATTCAATGGCGTGTCATAGGAACAGTACCATATCAGCCGAGCCTTTAATTTTATTTCTAAGAATGGCTAATGCCTGGTAATGCTTTGAGCTTCCATCATGACACTCAAAAATTTTGTATGCTGTATGTGCGGCTTTCCGCCATGAAACATATGTTTCAATTTTTCCCTCGAAATCGGGTACCGATTTCACAATATCCAAGGCCTCATTACACTCGATGCCCGGAATTATTTCGGCATCTCTTAAGACCTCTACTTCTGGAACGGACGTTGTCAAGTTCTTAAATTCGTTTCTAATCTCTTGCATTTGCTTCTCAAATACCTGTGCCTGACCTTGCAATACACTGGTGACTGCACTATTAACTGCAAACTCTAAAATTGTCTTCATATTTTCCTCGTTAAAAGGCATTTTGCTTATTATTTTTTTTGTTGGTATTAATTTTCCTTTTAAACCTTTTATTAAATCTTCTAGCTCACTATCGTATTCCTTACTGTCACTTTCACTCATAAGATATTTTTTTTTAAATCTCCTTTTTTTTTCCTGTGTTCAAAGATACAATTTCTGACACTCAATAATTTTTGCTTCTTGGTTTATATTTTTATTTATTTATTTTATTTAAAAATGGGCACTCTACTTACATGTTTTTCTCTTAGATATGTGTAAAAATATTTTATATAAAATAATTTTCTGCTTTTTGCTGTCTTCTTTTCGTCTTTTCGTTTTTTGTCACTTCTTCTTTTCACCTTAGGGGGCACTCTTCTCTTTGGGATTGTTTTTATTCATCTGGTTTCTTCTTGGTGATTTTTTTGTTGTTGGTTTTTTTTGTTTTAGTTATTTCGTATAACTCGATGATTCTTTGTTGCTAATTTTTTGTTTTAGTTATTTGATATAACTCGATGATTCTTTGTTGCTGATTTTTTGTTTCAGTTATTCACTATAACTTTTTGGTTTTCTTGTTGATGATTTTGTTGTTGATTTTTTTGTTTTAGTTATTTGATATAACTCGATGATTATTTGTTATTGATTTCTTGTTTTAGTTATTCACTATAACTTTTTGGTTTTCTTGTTGATGATTTTGTTGTTGATTTTTTGTTTTAGTTATTTGATATAACTCGATGATTATTTGTTGTTGGTTTTTTGTTTTAGTTATTCACTATAACTTTTTGGTTTTGATTTTGTTGTTAGTTTTTGTTTTGGCAATCTCAATTATCGGTCTGATAGATTGATTTCTTGCTCCTTTTTTTTATTTTTTCTGGCAATTTCAAATGTCGATACGACGATGTTGATTTCTTGCTCAGGGTATTTGAGTTTTTGTTATTTAATTGTTTCCTTGCGAGCTCCAAATGCCGATCTGACAATTTAGATTCCTTGCTCAGGGTGTTGAGTAATTTTTCACAAATTTGGGCGCCAGTTAATATATTCCTTTACTTGTGCGATGTCACTAAGTATTCAGGGTATTTATTTGGTTGACTCATTCACTTTATTGTTCATCAAAGACTAAAGACTAAAATATAAAAAGTTCTTATGGTAAGCTAGCCCTGACCTATAATCGCTGCATCAGCAAATATTGTTGCATGGATCAAGTTCGGACGTCACGACGTCCGCGCGTGGATCGTTGGCAGCGGTGAAGAGTTTGCAAGGCAAGCATAAATATAGTTGCAGCTTTGCTGCCTATGCAGAATTTAGGCCGATGACTTATGTCAGGCCGGATGTGTTAACTTATATGTATATATATATATATATGTCGGAAACGGGGTGGTCTTGTTTCCAGTAGCTTCTACATCGTCAGTCATCTTTTGTCTACGTATTGTTTCTTCTTACCGGGAGCTCAATGTGTTGCGACTGGTCTCGAGCAGGTCTCTTTCCAAAGTGAAGTTCCTTCTCGTTGGCCCTCTGCCTCGATAGCTTTTTCTTCACTTTTCTCGCTTGACACTCCTGTCACCTTTCTGCCTATCGCCAGTGCACCACACTAGTCCGATACAACCCTGTGGGTCTCGAACCTGGTTCCCAGTAAGATTGACATTGGTCTCTGTACTCTCCTGTCATGACTTTCATATTCTAACTTGTCCGATTTCTTTAACATGACGTTATACGTTAGTCTTTTCATTTTATTTGAATATAGTAAGTTACATTATTTCTTAATATTCGACATATATATATATATACATATTTATGTGTATATAAGTTAATATAACAAGATATTGGTTGTTATTTTATGTGTCGCAGCGATGCGACTAATTTATTTAATTATTAAATTGAAACTGAAATATTGTTACATCTTTTTGGGTTTTAAATACTTAAAGCAACGTCGGCAGCGGCGGAAGCAACAGTAGAGTCGGCGATTGCGCGTGTTGTTTTGCAATCATATTTTCTTTAGAATTGTTTTGCATATTTGGGAGCGGATGTAATGCAGACTATAGCTCAGCACATTTGGTGTGGCACGTTGCAGCGGGTCATCGAATTGCATTTATTTTAACTTATGTTAACTCTTCCACCCTCAAATCGACGATTGTCCTCAATTGTTAGAAGAATGGGATATTGGTAAATTGCAGATTTGGGAGGTTTTCAAAGGCGGTTGAAACTTTTAGGATATTTTCTCTGATTGTCGGAATTTCGGGGGTGATTTGTAGAATTACTTCTTTTTTGTTAGTTTGCTTTTTCAAGACAAACACAATAATTATTATGAAGCCAATAAACAGCCCCAGTAAGCAAATGCTGTTGGTTGAGGAATGTGTTTGCAGCAGGTTCAGGTCTTTGGTATTGTTGATCTGCAGGTTGTCTAGTGTTTTCAGGCTGAGGACTCGTAAGCGTTTGGCCTTTGATGCTGATATCTGTGATATCGGCGTACCGGGATTGATATCAGTCTCTTCTGTGTTGGAGAATACCCGGTCGTTAATTGTGACTGAGCAATTGTGGTATTTTATTAATAGAGTGCCGAATACGATTTCCTTATTGTTTTCCCATTTTATTCTGCCATGGAAATTGTTTAGCAGTAAGGTGTCTTCTTGGATTTCTTCGACGCTCTCGATGTGATCTGCGTTGCTGTAATCGCATACTGAATTTTTACCTACCTTACATTTTTTTGTTTACAAATTTTTATGTTGTTATATTTCTTACATTCTGTTCTTAATCCTAACATGGTATTTTTATGTTTAAAGATTTCTTTGAATTGTAGATTGACAATTGTGTTTTCTTTGATTATGTTTGTTGGTTATTATTTTGGATAAGATTATTTAAATTGTTTTCTATAGCTACTATTTCATCATGGTCAGGAGAGCCTGCCACAAATTTCCAAGCTGTGCCTAGAACATTTATTGATCTTGTGTGCCTAGTTTTATTTGGATATATTAATGAATGAAATATTGATTTTGACTGTTCTATTTCAAAGTGTAAAGTGTGATATAAATCTGAGGTTCTTAATTCTGTCTCTATATGATTTTCAAGGTTGTGCAATGCGTTTTGAATTTGTATTATGTCTATGAGATGGATTATTCTTGTTGAGGAGGTAGTGATTTTTCCGACTCCGTTATTGAGAGTGAGTATATGGCTATTCGTATAGTTGGTCATTTCCACTCGCGCCTCTATTGGGATTACTCCCAGTATCCTGTTGAGAAAAATCATTTTTAATGTTACTTTTGTGTACTACTTTTCCTGATTCTGTTTTTATGGTTGTGTTGTTGTCTTCTTTAACTATTTCTTTTTTATATCTAGAGGAAAGTTTTGATCCTAAACGTGTATTGATTTTTACAAAGATTGTCTGTCCTGGTTTGTATATTTTTATTGGTTTTCGGGATTGGTTATGATATCTAAGGTCTTTGCTTTGTTGTTCTTTTAATCTTGTGATATTGTTTTTGCGAGCTTGTTCGTATTGTGCGGACCCCGCACAATCTTTCTGCCAAACAATATGTCTAGTGGGCGTTGCTTGGTAACTGAATGTATGGAACTGTTGTATTCATAAATGGCCCTATACAGAAGATCCGCAAAGTTTCTGTGTATGCCTTCTCTTTTAAGGCATCTCATTATTTCGGAAAGGGTGGAATGTAGTCGTTCTATTTGTCCGTTTACTGAACTTTTATAAGGTGGTACTTTAAAAACTTCAATGTGGAGTTGATCTTTCATCATAAAGGAAATGGAAGCTGAATTGAGTGATTTTTCATTATCTATTACTACAAATTTTGGTACTCCAAATTAGGATAAAATGTCGTGTAGTGGTTGTCTGATATCTTCAATTGCTTTGGATTTTATAATTCTGCCCTGTGCGAGTTTAGAAAATTTGTCTATTGCGGTAAGCACGAGGTGTTTTTCGGTAGAGTAGATATCTATGTGGATGGTGTGTCCCGGATGTTCGGGAATCGGTGTTTCTCTTAAATTCGGATTTGTTGGTCGCCTATCATATTTTTCTTCTTTACAGATTCTACATTGTTTTATGATTTTTATGATTTTTTCTTTCATTTTAGGAAAATAATATTTCTCTGCAATTTGTTTTTGGTTTTCTAGTGCGTTTCTATGTGCTCTATTGTGGGTTTTTAAAATTTCTTCCTCCTGATCTGAGTCTTTTTCCAAGTCCGTTATTCTTTTTTGAGAGAATCTTATTTTGAAAGTATTGAGCTGAGGGGGGGAAATATTTTGTATTTTTCCCATTATATCTTCTGTTGTATGAATTCCGTTTATAACGGATGGGCTTAAATATTTTTTTAATAAGTTGAGAAGGTCAGTTTCTGTAAATTGTTTTTTTGTAATGTGGTGTCTATGGAAGGTGGAAAAGGGTATGCTGAAGTATTGTTCTTTATCTTCTTTTGCTATTATGATTTGATTTTTAAAAACATTTATAGGGACTTCTATACTAGGGATGAGCAGATGGCTTGAGCTATCAGCACTGTGGACTGTTGCTGTCATTGAATTGATATGGGCTCTGGACAATGCGTCCGCTACTATGTTTTCTTTTCCTGGTTTGTAAACTAGCTGATAATCGTATTCCTCTAATAATGCCTTCCACCGTTTAATTTTGGCGTTCCCATGCCAACTGCTAAGGGAGTGTGTGAGAGGTTGGTGGTCTGTGAATATTTTGACTTTTGAGTTACCGTAGAGGTAATTTCTGAGGGACTTGAGAGACCAAATAATGGCTAGCATTTCTTTCTCGTTTGTTGCGTAATTTTCTTCTGCTTTTGACAACGTTCTAGATAAGAAAGAGATAGGATGTCCATCTTGGCACAGAACTGCACCGATTGCGTAATTTGAAGCATCGGTAGTCAAATGGAATTCTTTTTTAAAGTCGGGATATTTAAGGATGATATCGTCTGATATCAATGAGCTTTTTAATTTATTGAATGCTTCGAGTGCAACTGAATCTAATTGGATTGATTTTTTGCTTGAAGCTTGCTTCGAAATTCTGCCGTCTTCACCGCGTAACAATGAGGTAAGAGGTTTGGCAAGTTTGGCATAGTCTTTGATAAAACGGCGGTAATAGCCGGAAAGGCCGAGAAATGAGCGAAGTTCTTTAAGTGTGGTGGGTGGTGGATAGTTGACTATGGCTTCTACTTTTTTCTTGTTGGTTTCTATTCCTTTATCAGAAATAACGAAACCTAAGAATTCTACTTTTGTTTTGAAAAATTCACACTTGTCTATTTGGCATTTTATATTCGCTTTGTGAAGCGTGTGGAATATTGCTTCAAGGTGAGCCAGATGGGAAGTTTCATCTTTACTGAATACAACTATGTCATCTATATAGACGTAACAGATTTTCCCTATATGCTCTCTGAGTATATCGTCTAAAGCTCTTTGAAATATGGAAGGAGCATTTTTAAGACCGAAGGGGAGTCGTTTAAACTCATATTTTCCACTTTTTATGGAGAAAGCAGTTTTTTCTATGTCTTTTTCTTTTAATAGGATTTGGTGAAAGCCACTTTTTAAATCAAGTACGGAAAAAATTTTGTTGTCTCCTAACTGTGCTAACACTTCATTAATTTCTGGTATGGGATAACGATCATCAATGGTTACAGAATTTAATTTCCTATAATCGATGACTAACCTATATTTCCTTTCCCCATACGCATCTAGTTTTTTTGGGACCACAATGACTGGAGAGTTATATGGAGAGTGAGAGGGACGAATTATATCATCGTCTAATAGTTTTTGAATCTGTGTTTCTACTTCTAGTTGTAGAGACATGGGGTATGGATAATGTGTGGAATATATTGGAGCATCTGTGGTAGTTCTAATTTCTGCCATTACAGAGGTAGTGAATGATAATTTGGTTTTAAAAATAAACTTGCGAATTTTTTTGTCAGTTTTGTAATGCTAATGCTTTGTTCTTTGGTCATATGTTCGGTTCGGATTGTTAGATTATTAACTGCCTGTATTAATTTTTCTTTGATTGGGATGTTGAGTCTGTTTTTGAGAGTCATGAATTTTTCCTTGGAAAAGATTACTGCATTTAATTGCTTAAGGCTGTCGTTGCCTAGAATCGCGTCAAAAGATTTTAAGTTAGGCAATATGAAGAATTTTATTTTTACGTCTTTGTCAAATAAATTTGCTTCTATGTGTTCAGTTATTCTGACGTTGCCTCCTACGGAGATTGCTTCGAATGGTTCTAAGTTCTTTTTTGGTTTTGTTACTAGTTCTGGTTTAATGTAGTTATTGTTTGATCCTGTGTCGATTAAAATTTTAAGAATCTTCCCTCCTCCAAGCTTACATTCAATGTATGGAAGTGAGGAGGCCTTTATTCTAAAAAATGTATGTCAGAATGTTCGGTTTGTTCGTCATTACCCCAATATTCGTACTCGGTTGGAGAATTGTCTGCTAAATTTTGTACTTCTGTACAATATTCAGTGTCATATTGTTGGTTATCAGTCGAGTCTGGTTCCTCTAGATGTGATTGGTTTTTATTCTCCTCGGCTGTTTCAATGTTAAAGTTTCGTGGTCTTTTTAATTCTTGTGTTGAATTGTAAGGTGACCGTTTTCCAAAGTCGAAATTAGGGCGATTAGCATAGTTAACCTGCCTTGATTGGATCGATTTGTCTACGTCCATAGGCTCGGGACGAGGGAGAGGCTTTGGTCCGAATGGACGAGGGGGTGCCTTGGGAAAATTATAGTTCGGTTGTTGGAAAAATTGTTGTCCGTTGTAAGTCATTCTATTTTGTGGGAAGCTAGGGTATTGATTGTACCTTATGGGTGGTGCCGGCTGTGGCTGTGGTCTATGAGATTGTATTGGATGTCGTGGGCAATTGTTCTGAATTATTGGTGTGGATCTGAACAGTTGTGGCTGACCTTTCTGGTTAGCTTGGGAAGCGACATATTTTTGATTTTCTAATTTGAGGCATAAGTGAAGAGCTTGCGGGAGGTCGGTGGGTTCTTTGATTCCTAGAAGTCTAGAAAGATCACTATTGAGACCTCTAATAAATGTATTGAGTGCCTTGTCACGATATACCTGGGTCAACAGTCGCTCAGATTCTTTAGCTATGTCCATACAACCCACTTTATTGAGAATAAGCGACAAATGTTTGTAAATTGCTGAATAGAATTCTTCGACTGATTGATTACCTTGGGTCAGTCCGTTCATCTGATATTCTAGAGTTGTTATATCCCTTTTATCAGCATAGTGTAAAGTCAAGCATTTAGAAATGGCATTCCATTCAAGTGGAACATTATATCCGACATATTATCCGACTATTTTATTTCTTATTGTGTGTAGGATACAGAAATACCTAGGACTGCCTTCTTGTCCTGCATAGGTTTTCATTACTCTATCTACGCTTTTCTTCCATGAGCTGAACTCGGCTGGATTTCCATTAAATTCTCTTAGACCCTTGACTATATCTGGGACTTTATCTAATTCGGAAATTCTGTTGCTATACTCAGGGCTAATTGTTACATCGGGGACATCAAAAGGGCATGAAGTAGATTTAATTGTTTCGGTAATGTTATTTTGTGTTAGAGTTTCAACTACGATTCTCGAAATTAGTTGTGTTAGTTGGTCTATGTTCATTTGGGTGTTAGTAGGAGGAGCTGGTCGTGAGGTCGACGCTTCATTAGACAACAATGATGGTCTTATTAAATTATCTGGATTTGCCATGGTTAAAAATTTTGTTTTGTATTTTGAAATTTAAAATTTATCTGTCACTAATATGTTTTCTTGGTTGCTTACTTTAATAAAATTTGTTGAGCTTATTTTTTTATCTTTAAGATTTGTAATAGATTTTTCCTTTACGTTAAAATTCTTTCTTTTTTCAAAATTAAACTATTACTAATGTTTTCTTGGTTGTTTACTTAATTTATATAATTTTATATAAATTTTTTTTTTTGTTTGATTTTCTTAACTTTATAATCTTATTTTAACTTACAATATAAAAGCAGCAATTGTCATCCTCTGCGGAAGTTCGAAATTTTTCCTTTTTGGTACGTCCTACTCGGGTTTCGAGTTCTTCACCTGTTCCAGTGGTTGGCTAGGAGCGGATCTTATAGCCTTGACGGTAGCTGGGTGGGCACGTAATGATTGAGTTATTATTGTGCCTTACACTTTATTTGTAGTGTATTGATATTATTTTTTGTTTTATTTTTCTTTTTAACAGCCGCGAAAAAATTTATTTTTGACGGAGTCTCACTGTTAAAACGAATTGATTTGAACCAGCGACGGTGGTAATGTATGAACCCTTTGCGGCTATATTGTTACACCTGTTAACGCACTTAGAACTTTTTATCTTCTATCGCGCGCGCTGGTCCCTGCTCGGGCGCCAGTTAATATAACAAGATATTGGTTGTTATTTTATGTGTCGCAGCGATGCGACTAATTTATTTAATTATTAAATTGAAACTGAAATATTGTTACATCTTTTTGGGTTTTAAATACTTAAAGCAACGTCGGCAGCGGCGGAAGCAACAGTAGAGTCGGCGATTGCGCGTGTTGTTTTGCAATCATATTTTCTTTAGAATTGTTTTGCATATTTGGGAGCGGATGTAATGCAGACCATAGCTCAGCACATTTGGTGTGGCACGTTGCAGCGGGTCATCAAATTGCATTTATTTTAACTTATGTTAACTTATATGTATATGTATATTTATACATATGTACATACATACATATATGCATTTGAAAATTATATGGAAAAGCTATTTAAATACGCATATATGTACATATATATGTATGTACATACATATGCAAGAATGCAACTACTATGTGTGTACATGGCCAATATATGTAAATGTATAAAAGTAAAAAGCAATGCTTGCACTTACATTTTTGTTAGGGGGTTTCACGGTTTCAAAAAATCGATTTTTTTTGTCCTATTAAATTTTTCAATATCTCTAGAATATTGTGTTAAAATTTTAAAGCGATCCGAGCAATAGTTTCGGAGATACAGCTTTTAGAAGTCGAGTGCTCAAGGCTCAGCGCACCGCAGGTATACCGGAGCATATCATTACTCAAAACTTTAAACGCGTTTTTCTTAAAACTGTGTTTTCAAAGTCGGTTGGCAAGATTTCTCGAGAACTAATCAACCGATTTCGATAAAATTTTGCACAGGTCTTTAAAATACGATTCTTAAGGAATTGAACAAAGGATTTTTTTTTTTCATTTACAACTATTTAAAAAAAAAAAAAAATTATGTGAGCCGTCATGGGACGCCTGGCAGATGTGAAACATCGTGTATATACAAGTAATATGCATAAAAGATAATATTATTACAGGAATTAAATATAACCTAATGAGAAAATGAAGTATTACGAATTTCTTACAGCAAATGGTAACTTTTATTTTTTTTTTTTTTTTTACGCGCGAATCCCAACGGGAGCACTAATTGCCCACACCTCCCGCCCAACTGACCGAGGGGCGCAAGCCGCATAACGCACGGCTCGAGTCGCGGGGACAATTCACAAAACACAGACAAAAAACGACACTATAGCTAGTTACGTGCTAGATAGGAAAGGATAGAAGTTTTTAGTAAAGGAATCGAGAGCTCTGAACTGATTACATGATAAAGACGATTATAATCGGAACAAAGAACTCGAAAAGGTTCATACATAAGGTAGTTAGTAGTACATCGTGGAAGTGTTAGAGGAATATAGTTTCTAGTAGGTCTACAAGGAACTGTTAGATTTACTCGGTTCAATAGCTCGGGAGAGTCTATATCCCCGTTAAGGAGCTTGTGCATAAATATGACGCCAAGCATTAATCTACGATTAGAAAGGGAAGGAAGGTCAAGTAAAAGAAGTCTACTAGAGTACGATTGCAAGTTGATATTACGATCCCAGTTCAGACCACGAAGAGCAAAGAGAAGGAACTGTTTTTGAACTGATTCTATTCCTGCTTTATGTGAATCGTACTGGGGTGACCATATGCAGGTTGCATATTCTAAAATTGGACGAACCAATGAGGTGTAAAGAACCTTGGTTGTATATGGATCGTCAAATTCCTTTGACCATCTTTTAACAAATCCAAGAACACCCATGGCTTTTCCGACAGTAGTGCTTATATGGGACTTAAAAAGTCAATTTCTGGTCCATAAGTACTCCCAAGTCAATCATCTCATTAAGTCTGGTTAATGGAACGTTATTAAGAAAGTAAGTAATTAACTGAGGAGTGTTTCTGAAAAAAGTCATGACCTTGCATTTAGATGTGTTTAGGTTTAATAAATTGTGTCGACACCAAGATTGAAAGTTTTGGAGGTCAGACTGCAACCGTGAAGGTGATATAATATCTCTGTAGCTGAGACAAAGCTTTACATCATCTGCATACATGAGGACACGAGAATGTATTATAACGGATGGAAGATCGTTAATAAAAAGGGTGAATAGCAGTGGTCCCAGATGACTACCCTGAGGCACCCCCGAAGTTACTTGGATGGTCCTTGAACTTGAAGACTTGAATAGAACTTTCTGTGTTCTGTCTGTCAAGTATTCACGAATCCAACAAATTAAAGGGCTTGGGAAGCCAATTTTGTTTAATTTTAAAAGAAGAAGTGTATGATTAACAGAATCAAAAGCCTTGCTGAAATCAGTATAAATGACATCAGTCTGTCTTGCATTCCTAAATCCTTCGATCGTTAAAGATGTAAATTCTAATAGGTTAGTGGTAGTAGATCTACGTTTCACAAACCCATGTTGAGATGGTGAAATAATAGATCTACAAAAATGTTGCAATTGAGAAGTGATTAACTTTTCAAATGCTTTAGGAATAGCGGACAATTTAGAAATACCCCTATAATTGGATGCTTCGGACTTTTTACCATTTTTATGAAGAGGAATTATATAAGATTCCTTCCATATAGACGGAAAATGACAAGATTTAACGGACAACGAAAAAAGTTTTTGAAGTGGCTTACATAGAGCCTCAGCACAAAATCTGAGTACACAACCAGGTATTCCATCAGGACCAGGTGTGTACACAGGTTTTACTAAATTAAGCACGCTAATAAGCGAACTTTCATCGATCGAAGGACTACAAATACAATTAGACCTTTTTATCTGATAAGGATACAAAAGATTCGCTCGGTATTCCATTGAGGAATATGTTGTTGTGAAGAAATCAGCAAACAAATCGGCAATCGCTTGATCAGAGTCCGCTATATTATTTCCAAACGATAATATTGATGGGTGGACATCCATCTTACGTTTAGAATTCACAAAACTATAAAACTGTTTAGGATCACGGGAAAACTCAAGCTTACAACGCTTGAGGTAATTATTATAGCAGTGCTTGTTAAGCAACATAAAATTGGAGCGAGCAACTGCGTAAAGAGCAAAGTCTGAAGAACGTCCCGATTTCTTGTATTTTTTATAATATCTGGATTTGACATTTTTCAAGTTGGATAGCTCACGAGAAAACCAGGGAGGTCGGTGAGACGACACTGGAGCCCTCAGTGGGACACAAACCCTAAAAAGCGAACCGAGAGTATCATAAAACAACGAGATAGCAAGATCCATGTCTGAGCAACTGTATAAGGATGACCAGTCAGTTCTCAGAATGAGCTCATTCAGTTTAACAAAGTTAGTCTTGCCAAAATTACGAGATTTAATCACAGGACTGACACCAGCAATCGGTGCACGAAACGACAGATCTACAGATAAATCCAGAGTAGGATGAAAATTGTCTTCGGGCAAGACTAGAGGGTCGGTTCTAGTTACTGCACAGTTGGTGGAATCCAACACAAATATCAGATCTAAGGATCTGCCTATGTTATTTCGCACAGGGTTTATTTGAGCTAATGATAACTCAAAAAGGCCATCAACGAAGCAGTGAGATTTAGAAGGAAGCAACAAAGCAGATTCATCAGATTGAGACCATACTATTTCTGGTAAATTAAAGTCACCAAAGACGATTAGGATATCTCTATTAGAAAGCAATGAAGAAATATATCGAATAGAATCGAAATGTTTTGCGTACACCGCCATGTCGGATTCTGGCGGAACGTAAGAACAAGTAATGTAGACAGAGAAAGACTTGAATCTGACCTTAACGCTAACAAACTCAATCTCCAGAATGTCCGGTGAATGAATTTGGTCAGAAGTTGAGGCCGAGTCAACAGCAATCAGAACTCCTCCGCCTACACGAGAAGTCCGATCACATCTAAAAATTGAAAATTTTGCGGAAAGAACAGATGCATCGTTAATATCGGGTTTTAACCATGTCTCTGTAAATACTAAAATTTTAAATTCAAATGCTAGACTATCTAGATAGAGTCTAGGAAGCTTAGACTTAAGTCCTCTCACGTTCTGATAGGCCAGATGAAGGGACGAGATTAGTTTTTTGGAACACCAGCCGATGCTGATATTCCGGAAGATGAAGAATTAGATGGGATAGAAAGCCTAACCGGATCTCGAGTTTTCTTCTTGGCCGTGTATTCTTTTACTAAAATGTGATCCGGCCAAAAACTGCTATGACATATACAGTCGAACAGTTCAACTGGAACACTTATTTTAAAAGAGGATATCTCCCTCGAGTATTTAAATTTAAATTTTTCCACCGCTATTTTAGCATTATAGTGATGAGCTTGAATTTTTGTCTTAATAAAAGCTAAGACATCATCCGACGAATGTTCGGGATCAAGCCTTGAAACAAATATATGTTTCTTAGGTGGAACTCCAGTTAAAGGTTTATAGGAACCAGGCCGCAAATCAACAGCAGCGTCAGCGACCACGATTGAATCCGCCTGCGTGTCCGGTATTGCACCTCCAACTGGACTACTATCGGCAATATCAACAGTTATTGATAATTGCCCGGACTTTTCGGATACTACAGCTTTGTTCGTCTGCAAAGAGAGACCATTTCCTGGAGAAACGGAGATAGCCTCATCCTTGCGACCACCTTGAGAAATGGGGGTGGTAAACGAAATAAGCTGCGGAGGATTTGTCACAGTGAGCAGCGAAGGAGTTTGTGGAGCTACGGCCGAGACGGGATTGGGCACAGGCAAATGCAAGGACAGATTGCGCATACTGGTTTTCTTGCGCTTTGGAGACTCATTTAACAGCTTATAGCTGCTAAATTCGCTCTCCACAGCATTGAACTCATCGTAGAGTTTACGAAAACCAGATGACAATTTCTTCAATCTATCCCTGGTTTGCCTCATAAACACCCTCATTTCAATCTCAACCTCACGGCATGAGTCACAACCCCATTTGAGCCCCCATTTTTGCTCCAAACAATCCTTTACCCTGGCTGTGTAGCCAGCACATTTAACGTGCATGACGTTGTCACACAGCCAACAGGAAAGAAATACGTTATGGGGTGAAGGGGGGTTCAAACACTTTTTGCTTGAGCAGACAGACATTTTTTAATTCACTTAATACTCAAAAATTTTATAAAAAAAATTAAATATCAAAGAGGCCAAAGAAAAAACTCACTCAGATTTATTAAGCAAATTCGACACTGGGGTCAAACTCACAGAGAAAATTAGTGCAAGAACTAAGAGAACTAAGCACTACACAAATACACGCATCACTTGTGTGCGAGACAGAGATAGATGCGAGCGCGAATAAAAGAAATTAGAAAAAAAGAGAGCGGGAGAACCAACAGCACTGCACATGCAACAACAATGCGTTGGCGAGAGCGCGAGAGCGGTTTTAAAGCGGTAAAAAGTACAAACGCAAGAGCAAAGAATAACAAAAACAACAACACTGCTGTAAAAAGTTTTGTTGTTTTTTCAAATATTAAGTTCAATGCTTTGATTTTGCTTTTGTAAAGTTAATTAAACAAAAAGCGCAATGACAAAAATTTAAATGACAGAATAATGTCAATAGTTATTGCTAAATAATTAGCTGAATTTTTAGGTAGGCGCGGTGAGTTTAAAACCGAAATAAAAGAAATTATGCAGGAGCACAGAAAAACACGTCTATCCACGATGAAGAAAGAAACATTTATTTAATAAACATTTATTTACATGTGATATAAAAACTCGATATTAATATCAAGTGGCCACAATTTAAATATTTTCATCTGTGAGTTCAGTAATCCTTATATTCGATGTTTCCTCTGGCGGTATTACTGTGATGATTGGTCGATGATAACTAAAGTACGTTACAAAAATTTGAGTGTGGCTTCAATATACTCATGAACTCGAATCTTAGTTAATTATTGCGATATATAACTAAAGATTTGCAAATTATAATTTTATCAATAAATGTTTCCATATTAATTCCGTCATGAATAATAAAAAAATAATTAATTGAAGATAATATTAATATAATTTATATAATTATTAATCTTCATATAATTTATATAATTACTAATATGAATATAATTAATTAAATATAAAAATATAATAATTACATTTATGGGCACTTGAAAAATTCGATCTACTTACTGATGACTTGGTAGTATGCCATAGTGTAGTTTCATTTTCTTTGCACAAGGTTGATCACTTTGACCTTCTGAGCTATCACTATCACACATATTTTATTGTTAAAAATTAAAATAAAAATTAAATAAAACGCAAGTTATGTGTATCGTAGTAAACAACAATGTCGAACTGAGTGAGAAGGAGATCCCGTAGTTGGTTTCAAATGGCGACACGTCGCCACACCGTACACTCTACTACACATAAAATATATATATGTATGTATATCTTAGTATAGCGTGGCGACCCGTCGCCACGGCAAGCGTCGCACAGTGGGGCCTTTTCTCATTTCGCTTATTAAAAATCATATCTTCTAAAGTAGTGAAGCGATTTTCAAAATTTAAAAAAGCATTTGATAGCTAATTGTTCAAGCTTCAAATGGAGTTATAACCGAGGTGCCACGTACTCGGGTTGCTTAGATATTCAAGGTCAAAGTTGAAAAATATTTCTAGGCATATTTTACCCATAAAATTCACTTTTAAAAACGCTTTCTTGATGACAAATGAACTTTATTATTCGAATTTGATGAGATAAATAAGATTTTTTAATGTTTTGTTTTAATTTTTCATTTGAATTGCAAAAAAAATATACCATTGCAATGGTACATTAATTTTGGTCTTCTCCAAAGCCCTTAATGCTACAGAGCTGAAATTTTACACATAGACTTCTTTTTGCTGCAGGCATTGTCCATCTCGAAATCATTCTAATCGGATAACTATATCATATAGCTCCCATAGGAACGATAGGTCGAGAATAAAATTAAGCTTTCATAACTTTGTTGTTTTTCAATCGAATATTATGAAATTTGTAATCCATTAGTTTAATTTACTTTCTAAAATATCTACCAAGTTTCATCAGAATCGGTTGACTATATCATATTGCTCCCATAGGAACGATCGGTCAGAAATATAGTTTTAGAGCAATAACTTAAGTGTTTATAAAGCGATTGTCCCGAAATTTTATATTTGAAAGTTTAGTACATATGGAAATGTCTGTGCTAAGTTTCAGCCAAATCGGTAGACTATATGATATAGCTCCCATAGGAACAATCGGATCAAACATTTTTTTGGTCAAATTACATTTTTTTCTTAAGCCATTAACATCTAATGTAGGTTTGACTTATTTTATATGCTCTCCAATGATTTTGGTTCATTATAAATATGTAAATATCAAATAATACTTTGCCAAATTTGCATGCACTCTTCTTCTTCCTTGTACCTGGAACGCGTTTTTAACGCGAGGTTGCATTAGTTTTTTTAATTTTTGACAAATTTGCGCAAAAAAGCGCAAGACTACACTATATAGGTCTGATAGGTGAATGTTCCCTCTATCACGTGTATATGATTATATCGTGAATCTCCGTGAATCTCTGTTGTTTTTCCTTCACTAAAGTTTAAAAAATGCGAAAATTTAGTGTATTTTTGAAACGTCTCCAATTTACTGAGTATTTCAAATTACATTAAATTTTTTACAACAAATAACTAAAAAATGATCTACTTTTCGAATAAAGTAAAAATATTCAAGATCAGTTGTTTAATTCGGCCAATATACAGTTTCAAAGTTGCAAGTTTTTTTTTAAAATTCTAAATTTTTTTCTTACATGAAAAATATCTCCACTTTGAGACGATGTAGCACCCACAACTCTTATCGGATTTCAATAATATTTTGGATCCATAACATTTGAAGTATTATCTGTCGATTGCACTTTTCATTTTTGCCAAACGCGATGGTGAAAAAAATGATTTTTGGTAAGCTATTCGGGCAGAGGCCCCACTGTGCGTCGCCACGCCAACAATTCGGTTTACAAGTGAGCCTTTAGATGTTTCACATCAAAATGTAGTGAAATTTTCCTTGAAATTTGCATTTTTGTGTAAAAAGGACTGCCAAAAATCCAATTTTCTTTTTTTCCTTTGTTCAATTTCTAGTTTATGGTCTTAACTAAAATATGCTTTTTTGTTTTTTCACTTTCGATGATCCGGTAAGAAGATTCTTCTGCCAACGCGGAGGCGTCTTTTTTTCGAGGAGACACCGAAAGACATGTCTCAATGGCGGAGTTTTGAATATTTTTCCACAAAAATTTCAGGGATTGTTGTTAAAACATACATCTTTATAGGAATACTAAATTGTAATAAAAAATTTCATTATTTATATTAAAAAAAAAATTGTTGAAAAAAACCCCTTAATGTATTCATTATTGTTTTTTTTGGTAAGCTTTTTAATTTTGAATTAAGTGGCACAAAAATTTACACTTCCACATCAAACAAATCCAAATTTCAAAGTGAGGGCAAAAGTTACATGACCGTAAAGTTAGCGACGGTCGCTGTTAACCCACTGTTAACTTTTTTAGAGTTTTTGAAATTCAATTATTTTGGTTAATAACAAACTTTTTGCACCAAATAAAGATTAAATTTATTAATAATACCATTATCCAATAATATTATTAGCTTTTGGGCGGTTTTAGACATTGGAAGTATGAAAATTTTGACCATGAAAAAATTAGGTCCCCACATTTTGGAGCATAGCTCCACTCATAGCTCGCGGACTGAGATGCACAATAGTTCAGATTATCCTTTAGATATTCATTAATGTCTCCACAAAGTTGGATCAAAATCGTTGGGCCAATTTTTGAGAAAATTTCATCCAAGTGGACTAACCTATGATTTTCCCCCATACAAAATTGGCAAAAAAATCAAGTTCATGTTGCTGGCCAAATAACGAGACTCACAGCTCGCGGCTCCCAATGCACGGTAGTTCAGTTTATACTCCATATATCTATAAATATCTCCACAAAATTTGATCGAAATCGTTGGTCCAGTTTTTGAGATATATTAAAAAATGTAAGCATGTCTTGGGTATGAAAATAATTACACATATGTAAGGGTACAAATTGGCGCCCAAGCAGTGTTGAAAAGCAGTTGGCAGGTGGAGTGAAATTTATTGGTCACATTTCCTGCGAAATAAAAATCGTCATTATCTCCCACAGCCCGCGGATCAATATGCACGGTATCCCAAATGATTGGAAATGATTCAATATATAATCCCTGAAAATTTCATTCAATTTGTTGGGCCAGTTTTTGAGAAATTCGCATTTTTCATTTTTGGGGGAAAATTCATAATTGACAGAATCTGTCAGCAAAAATGTTGACATTTATTGGTCACACTTCTGGCGAAATAAAAATCGTCGTTACCTCTCACAGCTCGCGGATCAATATGCACGGTATCCCAAACGGTTGATCATGAATCAATATATAATCCCTGAAAATTTCATGCATTTTGTTGGGCCAGTTTTTGAGAAATTTTCATTTTTCATTTTTTGCTAATAATTCATAATTGACGGAGTCTGTCTGCAAAAAAATTGACATTTATTGGTCACACTTCTTGCGATATAAAAATCGTCGCTATCTCTCACAGCTCTCGGATCAATATGCACGGTATCCCAAACGATTGATCATGAATCAATATGCACGGTAATATCCACGGTATCGACGTCGCCCAAGTTGTATTCTGAAGACATGCTATCGTTCGTTAACAGTACCTTTGTTAAGGCTTTTTACTCTCTCCGTTGAATCTGGTCGCTTTCCCTCTTTTTGGAATAATTCATTTATAATTCCCTTATTTAAAAAAGGAAACAAATTGGACATATCTAATTACAGAGGTATAGCCAGACTCTCGGCTATTCCAAAACTTTTTGAAGAAATGATTTCAATGAATCTGAAACACCAATGCAAATCTTTAATTTCTCCGCATCAGCATGGATTTTTGAAGGGACGTTCACCACTTACAAATCTTCTTGAATTTAGTACTTTGGTTCATGATGGTTTTCGTAATAAATCTCAAACGGATATTATTTACACTGATTTCAGCAAAGACTATCAAACATAGTGTTGACCACAAACTGTTGTTAATGAAACTTGGTCTTGGTTTTTCTCCTAATCTTCTTTCTTGGTTAAAGTCTTACCTCACCAATAGAACTCAAAGAGTTTTGTTTAGAACTTCGCTCTCCAAAAACGTTAATGTCTTATCTGGTGTTCCCAAGGAAGTCATCTGGGCCCACTACTCTTCACGTTGTTTATAAATGATTTACCTAATGTTTTAAATAACTCTCATGTATTTATGTTTGCTGATGATGTTAAACTTTGCTTATCATTTAAAGATCCAGCTCTTCATTCCATTTTGCAAGTGGATATTAATAAGCTTAGTGAGTGGTGCAAGATTAATCACCTCCACCTCAACACACTGAAATGCTCAACTATGACATTTTGTCGTCGTTCGCCGTTTCTTGCCAATTACTCAATGAGTGGCGCTACTCTAAATAGAGTTCTTTCTGTTGAAGATTTGGGCATTATTTTTGATCCCAAACTAAACTTCCTGCTTCACAATTTATCTGTGGCTAACAAAGCAACATCTTTGCTAGGCTTTATAAAGAGTTGGTCCAAGGAGTTCAGTGATCCTTATATTACTAAGGTCTTATATACATCCCTGGTACGTCCAGTGTTAGAATATTGCTCACCAGTTTGGAGTCCTCAATATTCTATTCACCAACAACGAATTGAATCGGTCCAAAAACAATTTTTATTGTTCGCCCTACGTGGTTTAAACTGTGAGCCAACTAGGCCCCTTCCTCGTTACCAGAGTTGGCTTCTACTCCTGAATCTGCCCTCTTTATCAAATCGAAGACGCGTCAGCGGAATTGTATTTCTCCATAAATTTTTATCTGGGGAAATAGACTCTTCCTTTTTATTAGGGAAAATAGATTTTGCCGTTCCATGTCGTCCTACATGTAATTTTGTTCCCCTACATTTAAGTACATACGCCTCCAATTTTAACTGTCATGAACCTCTTCGAGTTTTGTGTAGAGACAATAACGAGTTTTCCCACATTATTTCTCCTCGCTTTTCTCCTTCCTCTTTACGTATTGTACTCTTTGACTTCCTTCGAACTGTTCCTCACTCCTAATTGTCTTATCTTCTTCTTTTTGTTCTCGCCTTCGATCACCTTACTTTTTAATTTACTCCTTAGTTTTAATTTGTATATTTTAATTAAGTTAAGTCATTTGCATTAGTTAAGTTGACTTTAAATAAATAAATAAAGATCGAAGCATTAAATTTTATTTTATGGCGGCTTTTTGAAAAATATCCTTTTTTCAAACATTTTGAGTTTGAAGTGCCTTAAAAAATTTAAATTATTTTTAGAATCTTTATTCCTTCGACCATTACCTGGAAAAAATACCTAAGAATATTGGGTGTAAGTTCCAATCTAATTGGTTATACCGATTCCGAAAAATCTTGCTTACCGACTTTGAAAAGATAGTTTCGAGAAAAACGCAGTTAAGGTTTTGGGAAATGTTAAATCTAAGTTAAAACGCGCGTAGATGTCTCTACATATGAACTTATTTCTTTGAAACTATTTGTCGGATTGATAATATTTTTACACAATATTCTTAAATATATGTAAATTCAAAAAATGCAAAAAAAAAAGAAGAGAGGTGTCATGGGACACCTAGATGAAACGAAGTTTCTTTCGATTAAGGGGTAGAGAGCTGCTTTATTCATGCAATTTTGAAAAAAAAAAAAATTTATTTTAATTAATACTTTAACAATTTTTTTAAAATATTTTTTTAAAAACTATATACATATGGATGAATGTACATATTTCGAAATACTCCGCCCAACAGGAAATCATATAAAAAAAGTAGCTCAAATGCTACCAAAATGCCAACGGTTACGTTGATCCGAATTGCAAACACCAAACATTATTTAAATTGTAAGACTTCAGCCCATACGATAAACTATAAAAAATTCAAAATTCCAAAAAAATAATTTTTTACAGATTTGATAAAAAGTCACTTTTTTTCGACCCACTTTGGGAGACTATTTAGCTAAAAAAAAAACAACAAAGCGACACAATTATATTAGTTCAGATAGGTTTATAAAAAAATGAGTTTATTATAATAAAAATAATTTGAAAATTTGAGCAAAATCGGTTAGGGAGTTTTTGACATATCTTCCCAGCAGTTTTAAGGAACCGAGTCTAGTAAAACATATTTGAATGTTGTTGCCCGCAACCAGGCTCTATATACACCTACTCAGGTTTACGGCTATTACTTCTTAGATTTTGAAAAAATCTTTTGCTCAGGTATTTTAGACATTCTAAGGGTAAGATGCAATAAAAATTTAATGCAAGGTGGGCTACCAAATTTCGCCCGACGACAATATTTGCAACAAACAAGCATCCGGGCAGAGAAAAAGGGATCGGGATCGCGAATCCGAGCATATACCGCGAATACATATGTATGTATATGCATGTGTGAGTTTGTGGGCAGCGAGGCGCGATCGCAACCTTTTTTCTTCTTACCTCTGCCTCACACATTTATGACGCTTTCTCAATCTCAGAATCTTTGCTTGTGCGTCCCGTATTTACTTGTTCGTCCCGCATTTATTTGTGCGTCCCTCTGCCCACAAACTCGAGCTCGCGATCGCTGCTTGTGCGTCCCTCTCTGTCTACATACTCGTACACTGTTCAATGCGAAAGAAAAAGACAAAACATTTGGTAACGGTAAAAGTGTCGTTACACTTTTTAGTCTTAATTTTTTCGGTTGAGCCCCTACCGCGCGATAAGAAACTTCGTTTCAAAAAAATTTAATTTTTTTTGAAAATTACAACTACAACATATTATAACCCAATAACTAATTTTATTTCTTGAAAGATATAGTCAGGAATTGCAGTAGGTTAATTTTCGGTACAACCGAACATAGATTTCGGCTTTTTATTTAGTTTAAAATCTAATAATTTTTCCTTTTTTTGTGTAGGTATATTAACAGTATAGGCATTAAAATTGCACTTCAAGAGCAATGGTCTTATTAAAGAAAAAACTTTAGAAGAAAGGCATTATTTTGAATTAGCTAAAATTATAAACGAAAGACTAGCTAGTAAGCGTAAACTGTATAAAATTAACGGCTTGTGTTTAAAATTACGTTATTCTGTTAACACAAGCTTTAAACGGATTCTATCGCAATCCGAAATAGTAGTGAAAGAAGCCGAAGTAAACTGTGTTGATCAGTCAATTTCAATGGAAATGACCTTAAACCCTGTCGACGAAAGTCACGTTGGGAACAAATTGACGTGTGTTCGCAAAGAATGCAGGCTTGGAAACACTTCTCTAAATGTAGACGTAAAAATGGTTGACAACCCGAATCGCTTACGTTCACGTAATAAGGTTTGCAATCATCTCCTTGCAGAAATAGCAGTGAAGCATTTTAAAGATATGTATTTTTAATAATTGCTGCACTTTATTTTCTAAAAAAAAAAAGGCATAGCGCATATTATTATGTGTGTTATATACTTTAATTCAGTAAGAATTAGTACTAACACATATGTCGTATATGAATATTACAAATTTATTGGAGACTTTAACGGCACAGTTAAAGTCTTCTCCAGCGGTCTTGAATTGAGTCATACAATAAATTTGGAAAAAAATAATCAATGCATGGCCATAAATCGCTTTCTTGAAAAACGAGAACTAAAATGAAGCACAGCCCTTAAATATAGAGGTGAATTGGCTCTTCAAACAAACAATGAAAGAGTTTTTACAGGAAGTCAAATGATAAACAAAAATTTATCGTATTATAAAAACATCAAATCGGAGGCAAATGCCAGAGACGATTTTGATAAGGATGCATTTAAAGATGCATACGACATGCTGTGTAATGGTTATTCATATTATATTCAGCAACTGTCTTCGAAAGTGGAAGTTCATTTATGGAACATTGACCATATAAGGCAGTTTCAAAAATTGTTAAATGTACACACCTTGCATATAGATGCAACAGGGGGTGTTGTAAGACATATGAAAACTACAAAAAAGAGAATATTTCTATATTCTTTACTTGCACATATTCCAGAGTTGTCCATAACTTACAGTATTGCACACGCAATTTTATCAAATCATACTTCCTATGATATCGGTTGCTTTTTGTGCGAGCTAAAAAGGTCCTGTTAGGAAAACAAATTGCAAATACCACTTTGCAAACGAGACATAACTGACGTAAGCTTTGCTATTATAGGAGCGATCCTTAAAGAGTACTGCGACTTAGATCTCATTCATTACAACGAAATGTGCTATTAGTTTTTGTACGGTAATAACGAAACATTTCCAAATGTATTTATTCAATTTTGTACTAGCCACTATGCATAAATATTGTGCGCGGATATAGATAGCACAGTTGGTTTGCAAAATATTAAACTTAGAACATTTTTAAGAAATGCGCTAGGTTTAGCTTACATATACATATTTACCATTGATGATTTCGAAGATTGGTTTAATCATCTGAAAAGAATGGAATTTTATCCCCAACCAAAAATAAGATGGTTCGGAATGCTATTTTATATTTTACAGGTGGTTGCTCAACTGATTTTAATTTGGACGATCATAAATATGTTACTATCCCCAAGAAAAAAATCTGAGGATAGCCAACGCAAATTGAGACAACGTTTTAATAACTTTGCGAATGAAATCAGAGATTTGATTTCTGAGCTTACTGAAGAAGACGGTCTGAATATATATTATCACCCGAAAATGGCAGAATAAGTTTTGGGAAAATATGTGGTCTTTTCACCATTTTGGACCAATATGATGGGAATTTTGATTAATAAGAGAAACAAAAGACCCATCAATGGTTCCATTGAATCCTTTTTTAAGACACTAAAGCACAGTGTCATAAAATCTAAACAAGGCATAAAACTTGGAAGGTTTATTCGCGAAATGGATAAATTGTCAAATTCTGTGGTGAGACAGGTAGAAATTGCTCACCCAGAATGCATACATTCACCGATAATCCACGGTTCAATAATAAAGGCTAGACCTAAGAAACGTGATTCAATTCGGAAAACTAAATGCACTGTCATGTCGAATAAAAAACTTTCAAAATACAAAGAAAGTTGGTGCAAAAAAGGCGTCAATAAGTGAAAAGTAGGTCTGTTCAAGAACGAACTCAAGGAGCCGAAAAAGTTGGCGAGACTCAAACAATGAATGTTGATGAAAACAGTTTGATACTGTAAATAGTTCCAGAAAACAAAAGCGAAATTTTGGACTTGACAGTGAAAACTTATCATTCAAGTTAAGATTTTGTTATTACCGATACTTACACCTCGTCAGTAGCAACTATGTTGCACGTACCTTGAAAGTAATAAAATCAGGAAACTTAGCATTTGAACGTTATAATTGTATTTATTGAATATTTAGTTGATGAATTTTTAATATTTGGTTTTGGTAAGATTTGGTGGCTCGATGTTCTGGATTTGTCGTCTGCTCCAACTCGACTGCCGTCCCCAGGTTCGCCTGGGAGTCTTCCAGCCGCCGCTGCTTGACCCAACCTGCTGAATCCGCAAGTTTGGGTATTGCACAAGAGTGACGCGCTGGCTTGGAATTCCCACGCGCATCCGGTGGAAATGCTGACGCTTGCATTTTGGACGCTGCCGTTGAAATGCTTAAGCGGCAATACCGCTGTTTGTTTATTTAGCAACAATTGTTGCTGGTGTTAGGTTACGCATGGGGCGCAGCCCAAGACAGTGGCCAAGCGGTCACGGGGGTAAGGGGGGTCATGTGGCCCAATGCTGGGAGCCACTTGCGATGCGAGTGATGTTAACTACTCCCCTTCCCCAAGATCTGCGTCCCGCAGATCAGGGAGTTGCCGCGGGGTCTGGTTGGCCGTTGGGTATAGACAGATCCATCCTGATGGGCGGTAGTATACCTTCGGGCAAAGTTAGCTTCTTCCATCCTATATAGAGTAGCAGAAGGGTACCCAGACCGAAAATGGCTTCACCAACCGCGGTGATTTGTAAGCCCTTGGATAGACTGTAAAGATGTCTTATATTTTGAAGTGAGTAGTCGTGAACATAGTCCAAGGATGGTGAGTAGCTCATGGCCGTGATGTTGGTAAGGGCTGCTGGCAACACCATAAGGTGTGACATCGATCGACTCGTATAAGTCCGCCCTTTGATGGTCACCTTCTCATTTTCGAATTGTACGGTGAATGTGCCTTCCAGCCGTCGTTTTTCGTTGCCAGCGTAGACCGTACCGTTGAAACTAGTGAGGATAATCGTGCCCTCATCCGCCAGTATGATGATATCCTGATTGTTTCTTAAGTAATCGCATTGGGCGCTACCTCCTTTCAAGAGGCGTAGAATACAGTCAGCTTCGTCCATCTTGCTCAAATCGGTTTCTTGATAAACTGTTGTGTTGCCAATCGATAAGCAGTCCCCAATGACAGCATATGTTTTATCCTTTGAAGTGGCCACCAAGTGCTGGTCGGGAATGACCTGCTTCCCCATAAGTACTGTTGGGTAGAGATGCAACAAGTTGTAACTTTTGTCCAACACTTTCGGGATCATCAACACGTACAGGAGTGTAGTCCCATTAGTTAGCATCGTTGGACGGGAGAATTCAATGGCTTCTACCGCGTTCTGGTATGGTAGCCCGCTGACCTCGTTCAAAATGTTGTCCACCTCCTGGTGGTCCAAGAGGTTGGTGTTCACAACACCCTTCTTTGCCAGTTGGCAGGCTCTTGTAATCTCGTGAACTTGCTGCGCAATTATCATCGCCCTATGTAGGGTTGAGGTAGTGGCATGAACGTCGCCATCAATAACATTGACCTTCCCAATCAGGGAATTTAGCCTTTGAATGGTTTCTTGTGACGAGGCCAATAGATTTTCATTTATTCTTAACTGTTGGTTGCTATTGGACTTTAGCCCATCTTGTTTTTTTAGCACAGCATTCCAATCCGCCGCGTCTGGGGCTACCCATTTCCATGCCGATCCCAGCCAATCTATGGATCTGGGTCGGCGAATTGACGTAACAGTCAGTCTTTTAATTCCTTCGCTCGCCGCATTTAAGTAATGCTGGGTCATAAGCGCCGTTCTTTGATCGGCAAGCAAGGCAGCGTCCTCTCTTGTGTTATCAATTAAGCGCTGAATGGGTTGCATGTTGATAACGTGAGCCAACTTGAATACTCCGTTGACTCTCCAAACCAATCCCTTTTGTAAGGGAACCACCGGAGATTTATACTCATAAAAATGAGCAGCTTTCACCCATTGTATAATAGCAAACCTTTATATTAATTTAGTAAACATAGGGTTAGTATTTTGAATATTAAGATAGAAAAGTTTATAAAAAGTTTTTTGTTTTTAAATAGTGTATTAAAGCTAGGGGTTTATGGAGAGTGTTATTATACTTAAAAATATTTTGTGTAATAGTGTAAAAAAAAAAAAGGGAATGAGCAAAATTTAGTCGAATTCTTTTTTACCTTTTTTTAAAAAATTGCGTTACATTTTCAGTTCTATATGTTTGACCTTTTAAGTTGCCTCCGGCTTTGATCTAACGTGAGCCTTGTGAAATAATTTTCCCGTCTTCGTGCGAACTGTTACTCTATTATTCTTTGCGATTTCTTCTTTATTGAATAATTTTTCGTCCTTGCCTTTGATCTGTTTATCCCTGACAAATACTACTTCCCCATCCTCATAGTCCTCATTCTTCCTGTTTTTGTTCTGCCTGCGAAGAGTACCCTCCTGAGTATATTTTAGCAAGCCCCTCACGTCTTCCATAGTATCCCGTTTAAATTCGGTCAGACCCTGATAATTAATTCTAGACGTCCTATCTAGAAAAATATCTACGGGCTTCCGCTTAATAACTGAGTGATAAGAGTTATTGTATCTATCAACTGCCATATACACGAGTTCGATGACTTTCAAAGTCGGGAACTCACTTTTGAGGCATCTGTAAATTTCAATGAATGTTGAGTGGAATCTTTCGCTCATTCTGGGAACCGTGAAATAATGGAGAACCTCCACTAATCTTTCACGCAGTTGCAGAGCTGACCTAGAATTCAACGGGAATAACTTTGCAAACTTAGAAAACTTATCAATACAGCTTAAGAACTGTTGCTTCTCTAATGAAAAAATGTCAATGTGCAAGATTTCGCACGGATAAGTCGGCAAAGGGGTAGGTTGCAATGGTGGTTTATTGGGGTGTCTATCATATTTCTGATACTTGCACGTCTGGCAGGAGTGAACTAGGGTTTTAATCCTATGGGACATTCTCGGGAAATAGAATCTTTCCAGCAACTGAAGCCTGACTTCTTTAGGATTCCGATGGGCTCTGCAATGAGCGTCGTGTATAACACCACAAATTTCATCGTCATCCGATAAATCCTTCACCAATCTTTGTGTGATTCTACCCATTTCCATGCCGATCCCAGCCAATCTATGGATCTGGGTCGGCGAATTGACGTAACAGTCAGTCTTTTAATTCCTTCGCTCGCCGCATTTAAGTAATGCTGGGTCATAAGCGCCGTTCTTTGATCGGCAAGCAAGGCAGCGTCCTCTCTTGTGTTATCAATTAAGCGCTGAATGGGTTGCATGTTGATAACGTGAGCCAACTTGAATACTCCGTTGACTCTCCAAACCAATCCCTTTTGTAAGGGAACCACCGGAGATTTATACTCATAAAAATGAGCAGCTTTCACCCATTGTATAATAGCAAACCTTTATATTAATTTAGTAAACATAGGGTTAGTATTTTGAATATTAAGATAGAAAAGTTTATAAAAAGTTTTTTGTTTTTAAATAGTGTATTAAAGCTAGGGGTTTATGGAGAGTGTTATTATACTTAAAAATATTTTGTGTAATAGTGTAAAAAAAAAAAGGGAATGAGCAAAATTTAGTCGAATTCTTTTTACCTTTTTTTAAAAAATTGCGTTACATTTTCAGTTCTATATGTTTGACCTTTTAAGTTGCCTCCGGCTTTGATCTAACGTGAGCCTTGTGAAATAATTTTCCCGTCTTCGTGCGAACTGTTACTCTATTATTCTTTGCGATTTCTTCTTTATTGAATAATTTTTCGTCCTTGCCTTTGATCTGTTTATCCCTGACAAATACTACTTCCCCATCCTCATAGTCCTCATTCTTCCTGTTTTTGTTCTGCCTGCGAAGAGTACCCTCCTGAGTATATTTTTAGCAAGCCCCTCACGTCTTCCATAGTATCCCGTTTAAATTCGGTCAGACCCTGATAATTAATTCTAGACGTCCTATCTAGAAAAATATCTACGGGCTTCCGCTTAATAACTGAGTGATAAGAGTTATTGTATCTATCAACTGCCATATACACGAGTTCGATGACTTTCAAAGTCGGGAACTCACTTTTGAGGCATCTGTAAATTTCAATGAATGTTGAGTGGAATCTTTCGCTCATTCTGGGAACCGTGAAATAATGGAGAACCTCCACTAATCTTTCACGCAGTTGCAGAGCTGACCTAGAATTCAACGGGAATAACTTTGCAAACTTAGAAAACTTATCAATACAGCTTAAGAACTGTTGCTTCTCTAATGAAAAATGTCAATGTGCAAGATTTCGCACGGATAAGTCGGCAAAGGGGTAGGTTGCAATGGTGGTTTATTGGGGTGTCTATCATATTTCTGATACTTGCACGTCTGGCAGGAGTGAACTAGGGTTTTAATCCTATGGGACATTCTCGGGAAATAGAATCTTTCCAGCAACTGAAGCCTGACTTCTTTAGGATTCCGATGGGCTCTGCAATGAGCGTCGTGTATAACACCACAAATTTCATCGTCATCCGATAAATCCTTCACCAATCTTTGTGTGATTCTAAGCTTATACCCCGTAAAGGTGCAAATTCAGCGAATTTGTTATTTCAGAAATATCAAAGGACTTTAGCGGCACAATGTGGCGTGTGAATCCACTGTGCGGGGTTTCACACACATAATCGGTAATGGAAGGATCGAAAACGATTTGATTCCGGTATACATTCAAGGGAATTTCCACATGGGGAATAAGATCTGTGGCATCCTGGGACGCACTGTGCATTGTGGCTAAAGAGTCTGTGTCAGATCTCTGGGGAACTAGCAAGTTCAGCTGCTCTTGAGCAAGACTTTCGGACCCAACGGGAATTCGGCATAACATATCCGCAACAACGTTTGCGCTGCCTGGCTTGTATAAAAGCTCGTGATTATATTCTTCGATCCTTGCCTTCCACCGCTTCAGTTTCGCATTGAAATTCCTATTGCCCATGGCATAGGTGAGCGGTTGGTGATCCGTATAAATTTTAACTGAGGCAGCCCCATACAAATAGGCCCTCAAATTGTCCAGAGCCCAAACTATAGCTAACATTTCTTTCTCGATGGTGGCATAGTTTTCTTCGGTCTTATCTAGTGATCTTGATATGAAAGCAATCGGGCGCTCTTTACCCTAAGTAACCTGTGATAAGACAGCACCAATTGCGACGTTAGATGCGTCGGAAGTAAGATGGAAGGGCTTTGTGAAGTCTGGGAAAGCCAATACTTCTGAAGAAGATAGGAGGGTCTTGAGGTCTTGGAATGCCTGGAGGGCTAGTTGGTCGAGTTCGACCGGAATTTTCTTGGACTGGGATGCTTTGACTCGAGCATTGTCCCCTCTCGTGAGGTTCGTCAATGGCTTCGCAATTTTCGCGTAGTCTTTGATAAACTTCCTGTAATAGGAAGCCATACCCAGAAAAGATTTTAATTGTTTCAGGGTAATAGGGGGCGATATTTTCAGCATCGCCTCAACCTTGGCTTGATCAACCTTGATACCTTGGGGGGCCATATTGATCTGATGGAAGCCCGAAGCTAGATCTATTGTGGTGAAAAATTTAGCCTGACCCAGACTAGCTAGCGTAGACGTAATGTCGGGTATTGGGTATCTATCTGGTATAGTAACTGCATTGAGCCTTTTGTAGTCAATTACCATCCTAAACTGTTTTTCTCCGTTCGGTTTTGGCTTTTTCGGTACCACCCAAACTGGGGAGTTATAAGGACTTTCTGAGGGGCGGATAATTCCGTCTCGAAGGAGGTCATTTACTTGGCGATCTATTTCGTCCCTCATGTGGAAGGGATAGGGGTAATGTCTAGTGAAAACCGGTACCTCAGTTTGGGAGCGAATGGTGGCCTTGATTCGGGTATCAACGGCCTTACCCGGGACGAGGGGCCCAAATATTGACGCAAATTCTGCAAAAAGCGCCTCTAAAGCGGCTCTAACTGCGATAGTGTGTTCTCCCTCTAGGAGAATGTTAGCCTGGTAGGAGGGGCGATTTTGTAATGGTATAACCACACCGATAGTGAGGGTATCGTTTTCCCTATCGATTTTCGCCCGGAGATGCCTCAAGGTGTCATCTCCAATGATCCCATCGAAGGTTAATAAAGTCGAAAGCACATAAAAGGGAAATTTAGTATTATTACCTAAAGAGGCGATGAAGGCGCCCTCAAGAGAATGGGTTATAGGGATTAAGCCGCCTGCGGACTGTACAAAGAAAGGAATTGTTAATGGAATAGCTCCTTCTGCGAGCTTCGGACCGACAAAGTTTTTGTTGGCTCCAGTATCGATTAGAAACTGTAGCGCCCCCCCATCTTTCCCAAGGTACCCTATGTATGGTACACTTGAGAGGCCCTTGACATAAAATTCACTTGATCACGAATGACAGGCGTAGCCTCCCCTGTGGGTTCGTTTGACAAAGTAATGGAGGCATAAGACCCCGGAACAGCTTCTTTATTTGTGATGTCATTTCGTCCGCTGTTGTCATCTAGAGGTATTGAATAAGTTTTGCCAGCATTTTGGGGAATATGGGGTCCATCCACGTGGAATACCCTCTGAGACTTGCGGAAAGGGTTCGCAGTGTCGGTCAGGGGCCTTATGGTACTTCCGTTGCTTCCAGTATACGGGAAACGACTGCGGGATTGCCCAGAGCCATTTGGTTCCATTTTTACTGCTGGCCTGACGTTCTGTGTATTGTTCTCCTTTGACTATAATAACCAGCCGGAGCATTTGGTCTCGAGTAAAAATTATTCGCGAATTGGCGATTAAATGGTAGGGTGGTCGCGATTGGGGGTAAGAGAAGTGGGGTCTGAAATTAGGCCCTGGGATATTGGCTGCCTTACCGGGCTAATGCTGTCAAATTTAACCGCAAAGGAATAAACCTCAGCTAGGCTCTTCGGTCGGTTGACCGGGACAAATCTCGTCATTTCAGGAGAAACACCCCTGATGAAGGCACGTTGCGCCCTTTCTCTGGCGGAATCAATTTTAGAAAACATGACGCCCTCTTCTAATTGCTCATTTCTGATTTTCCCAATAATTTGGGAAAGTAATTTAGTTATCTTCGCATAGTAGGCTTCTAAGCTCTGGTTCCCTTTGCACTAATGCGCTCAATTCATCCTCCAAGGTACCTACGAGCTTTTTGTCCTCATAATGACACGCGAGTTCCTTCTTAATGGCAGTCCAGTCGTCATCCGACGTTCCACTGGACACAAGCAATTCATCGGCTTCCCCCTCTATCTTCGATCTCAGATGTAGAATTACTGCTCTGTATATCGGTTTGTCCCTAACAATCTTGTAGTCGGACACTACCAGTTCGGCTTTACGCATCCAGGATTGGTATAGACCGACCTCGCCCGAAAAAGGTTTAATGTCCCTTACGCAGTCAGGCAGAGTCGTGACCTGCTTGAGGTCGAACTCCGTCGCTGGCCGTTTTGGGGGTCTCACAACCTCAGTCAGGGGTTCAATATCCCTACTTTCTAGTACCCCAACCCTTTCCTTATAATTCCTCAACTCTTCTGATAGTGTTGCCACCTGGGCAACCAAAGTAGTCAAAGATTCTTTCAATGCCTCCATTTCACAACTTGCAATAAGCCGACCAACAAATAGAATCAAATTATTCAATCTGAAATAGGATTTTCCTCTTTTTTAAATGCAAATAACTTTCTACCACCAGATTTTCCTCTTTCCACTTTTATTTTTATTGATATTTTCTTGGAGGTTTTCTTATTTTAGAGTAAATTAATTAATTTCCTAATTTAAAGTAAAAATAGTTATTTTTCTCTTTTTTTATCTATTGTAAGTTTGTTTTTTCCTAATTTGATAAGGCAAGATTTTTTATAGAATTTCAGGGAAACAAGGTTAAGTAAAGGTATTTTGTTAACAAAATTAAAAAATAAAAAAATCGATAATAGAAAGAAAATTTGCTTGGTAAACTTACCCTAGTCACTCTCCACTCACCCGTGTATATATTTCTTCGAACTCGTGTATATATTTCTTGGTGTGTATATGTTGGTATGTGGTGCTGTCGTGTTCCCGGTTTAATATTTTGAAAAAGCACTGGAGATGAGAATAAAAAACGGATTAGTTTTTTTATTTTTAGGTTTGCAGAATTCTTAGGCAAATTGTTATTTAGTTTTTCGACTCGAGTGGTTTTAATATTTAGTATTTTGCAGTCCTCCAGTAGATGAGTTGTCTAAGTGGCCCAGTCATTTAGTCAACTGAACAACGAGGATCCGGGTTCGAATCCCAGGCTAGTGCATGGATGTAGTTTTTCGTCTAAGCCGAAGGCCTTAGTTGCCAGTGCTTGTAAAATATAGTTAGGTTGATAGTTTATAACTATATCCTACACTTTAATAATAATATTTAGTATTTTATACTTTTTTCAAATTTAAATTTTTATATCTTTTTGTCCATTAATCTTTTCAAAATTTCTCTCAGTTCGTTTGTTTTGCGCACGGGGCCGCCTTTCGCCATGTCCCCCTAATGCTGGCTCAGGGAGGTTCCCATTTTTCCTTTTTGTCCAGGGCCTACTAAGGTGGGAGTGGCTCCACACCCCCGTCAGGAGGGTGCCGTCGACAGAAGACATGATCAGTGGCCTAGACACCCGTGATTATATTTCTTTTTGAATTTTTACTTCTTCTTTGATTTTTAATTCTTTTTTGTGTAATTTTTTTTTTTTTTCTTTTTTTGTTTTTCAATTCATTTTGCGTAATTTTTCATTTTCTTCTTTTTTATTTTTCAGTTCTTTTTGCATAATTTTTTATTTTCCTTCTTTTTTGTTTTTCAATTCATTTTGTGTAATTTTTTCTTTTTTGTTTTTTATATTTCTTCATTTCATTGTGGTTTAGATTCAATTTCACAACACACTCTCGTCGAATCTCGCCTTTCACTTATTACTATTTGTACTTATAATTATTTGTTTTTACAATAGCCGTTTTCCTACAGGTTCACAGGTTTATTTCACCCGCCGAATTTTCCTCTCTTTTTAATTATCTCGAGTAATTTTATTTTCTATCAGTTTAGTTGTTTTCTCGCTATACCGTTTTTACAATGTTTCTGTTTCGTTTTAACACCTCAATGTTCTTATGTTTCACCATAAAATTTTCCTAACTTTCTGTACTTGGGTTTTTTCACTTTTTTTGCTTTGACAATTCCATTTATCATTTTACTAATTTTTTCTGCTATATTTTCACAATTTTCGTTTCTTTTCCCATTTATTGGTTTATTCGTTTCTCCCTAGTATATTTTTTCACTAATTACTCTACTTATTATTTGCACTTATTGTTCCTATTTTCGTATTTTCCTATGTTTATAATCATACACTTCATTATTACTGAAAACCTTTTTTCACAATTATCATTCTTTCAACTTTCATTTTGAAATGGAAACTTATACTTCATTGTTTTATTTTTTAAAAAAAAATATTTTCTTCCTACTATTGCTATCGTTTTATCGTTTTTGCTCTTTTCATTTTTTATTCTTTTGCAATTATTCACCCAGTATTATTTCTCACTATTTTTATACCCTTGCAGAGGGTATTATAAAATTGGTCAGATGTTTGTAACGCATAGAAATATACGTTTCCGACCCCATAAAGTATATATATTCTTGATCAGCATCAACAGCCGAGTCGATTGAGACATGTCCGTCTGTCCGTCTGTCCGTCTGTCCGTCTGTCTGTTTGTTCGCAGCTTTTCGAACTTAAATTTTAAGCTACATAGTTGAAACTTGGTAGTTAGCTTTCTTAAAGGTGTAGGTAGACAAAGTATGAAAATCGGTCGGATCGGATTACTATATGATATATCCAATATCGGAATAATAGGGTTCCAACTAAAATTTTTTTTTTTTTCTTTTTGCAATATAAATTCAATTTGTACCAAAACTCTACCCACCAAGTTTGATTCAAATCGGATAATTATTACGCCTACAAATCAATAAAACAAATCCTCAATATAATCAATTTACTCCAGCAACAAAAAATTTCCAAGAAATCTGCCGTACAAACACAAAGCACGCGAGTTCGAATCCGCGCGGCACCAAATAAGAATTATATAAAATGATTGTTTTTTTGTTGTTGCATTTAAATTCAATTTTTACCCATTCACCCTACACCAAGTTTCAACAAGATCGGATAATTATTAAGGTTACAAATCAATAATCAAATATAAAAGAAATTAAATTTATTTTAATGTTCACGCACACACATACATACATACGTATGCAAAAATTCTTCACCACGCTGTGTGTGAGAGAGAAAGAAATATTTGAGTTGTGTTCTTGCACAGAACGAAATTGAAAGAGCGAGATGCCATGCGTTTGCTATATATGTCGAACTGGCTTAAATAATTTAAGTAAGCACGGTGGCGTAGAATGTAGAGGTCGGTCGCGCGATTTCGCGATATTTGGTGCTGGTTCAATTCTCGATGAAGACGGTGAGGTGAAGATGTGTATTTTCTTCTTTTTTGTTTTTTTTTTTTTGTTAAACATTTATGCCAATTATTTTAAAATTTTTGTTTTGAAATTAAATAATAAAACAGTGAAGCTGCAAGGGTATACAAACTTCGGCAAAGCCGACGTTAGCTTCTTTGATATTTTCACACTTAATTTGTACACGTTCTAATATTCCTCTTTTGTCACACTTATCGTTTTTTTTCATTTGTCATTATCAAAAGGAAAGCTTGTCTTTAATTGTTTTTTATTAAGTTCTTTGTTTTTTCACTATTACCATTTTTCACAGTGGATTGCATTCGTTCTTGCTGGGCTCACTTTTTATTATACCCTGTACCCATAGGGTAAAAGGGTATATTAAAGTCGCTAAAATGTATGTAACAGGCAGAAGGAAGCGTTTCCGACCCCATAAAGTATACATATTCTTGATCAGCATCAACAGCCGAGTCGATTGAGACATGTCCGTCTGTCTGTCTGTCCGTCTGTCCGTCCGTCTGTCCGTTTGAGCCACTCGATCTCAGAGACTATACGAGCTAGAGCCAAATTTGGTGTGAACATCCGTCTTATGCCTAGACAGTTCAAGTTTGTTTCAAATTTTAGCCACGCCCACTTCCTCCCCCGCAAATCAAAAAAGAAAATTTTAAAATGAATTACCTGTAGCTGTATTGAAGATATCGAATTCTTATGTGGTGGGTTAATTATATAGTCAAACTGTACTAACTGACCAAATTTCGTTCAAATCGGACAATAAACATCGGAGATATAACCATTTGCATTTTGTACTGAATTGCCAAGGCGGCATTGGCAGATAAGAAAGAGCGAGATAGCATGCGTTCGCTGCTGCTGCATGTTAAAGGGAACTTCGTTTTTAATTGATTGCGATTTCGAGAGTATTTGAACTATTGTTTAGTGCCTACGCAAACTAAGATAGTTTAAAATTTTTGCCACGCCCACTTCCGCCCCCGCAATTTAGAAAAAACGAATTACTAGAGCAGTTTTGAAGGAATCACATTCTTATTTGACACATCTAATATTGTGGCCAAAATGCAACATCTGACCAAATATAGTCGAAATCGGACAATAAATATAGGAGATATACGAATGTGCGTTTTGTACTGAACCAACATTGTTACTTTACTAAATAAACAGTAGCTTTCAAACTTTATTGTTGATGCTGCCTTAACTGCGATTATTTTTGATCAGCATGATGAAAGGTGTAAAAATGTTGCATGTCAAACTGATATTGCTGCATTTAACAGTAAGCTAACAATGCCTTAGAAGGTACAACAAGTATTATTATTATTCCTCATTGTTATCAAAGTCATTTTTATATACTGTTTATTGATAAAGTAAAATTGGAATTTTCCTTTTTGGATGCCTTTGGGCAGTCAGCAACTGCTCAGAAGTTTATAAAATGTTATTAACAATTACTTAAAGGTTATAGGAAAAATGCAATGGTTCACGACACTCAACAGGATACATTTAATTGTGGTATTCTAATATTACAATATCTAAAGTGCTACATTCAAAATATAGCACTTACAAACTTTAACTTTACTAACTGACCAAATTTCGTTCAAATCGGACAATAAACATCGGAGATATAACCATTTGCATTTTGTACTGAATTGCCAAGGCGGCATTGGCAGATAAGAAAGAGCGAGATAGCATGCGTTCGCTGCTGCTGCATGTTAAAGGGAACTTCGTTTTTAATTGATTGCGATTTCGAGAGTATTTGAACTATTGTTTAGTGCCTACGCAAACTAAGATAGTTTAAAATTTTTGCCACGCCCACTTCCGCCCCCGCAATTTAGAAAAAACGAATTACTAGAGCAGTTTTGAAGGAATCACATTCTTATTCGGCACATCTAATATTGTGGCCAAAATGCAACATCTGACCAAATATAGTCGAAATCGGACAATAAATATAGGAGATATACGAATGTGCGTTTTGTACTGAACCAACAAGTGCGAGATAAGCTGTGCCAGGTGTGAGCGAGATAGCATGCATTCCATGAAAATTTTGAATTAAATCAAATGAGATCTTGAGGGTGTTCGACTTTATTTAATATAACTACTTGGTACAGGGTATACTCAATATCGGCAGGGACGACTTGCTTCCTTCATTTTTTTTTTTTCATGTTTATCCAGCATTATTTTTCACAAAAGTTCTTTACACTTACATTTGCACATTCTAGTGTTCCTCTTTCTTACATAATAATCAGTTTTTATTTCATTTTTCATTATCTAAAAAAAATTTTTTTCTTATAACTTTACTAAATTCTTTTTCTCATTATTAACACTTTGACTTTTTCCACAATTTTTTACACTACCGTCTCCGGCCTTGGATGCACCAAAAAGGTACAAAATGTACACCCGCGGCAGGAGACGGTCCCTGCTCGGGCGCCAGTTAAGATTTTGTTATTACCGATACTTACACCTCGTCAGTAGCAACTATGTTGCACGTACCTTGAAAGTAATAAAATCAGGAAACTTAGCATTTGAACGTTATAATTGTATTTATTGAATATTTAATTGATGAATTGTTATACCCTTGCAGAGGGTATTATAAAATTGGTCAGATGTTTGTAACGCATAGAAATATACGTTTTCGACCCCATAAAGTATATATATTCTTGATCAGCATCAACAGCCGAGTCGATTGAGACATGTCCGTCTGTCCGTCCGTCCGTCTGTCCGTCTGTCTGTTTAGCCATGCGTTTTCGAGCTTAAATTTTAAGCTACATGGTTGAAACATGAAAAGTTAAGTTCCTTAATCGATCATCCAGATCAAGTTTAAAAATTAGTCGGATCGGATAATTATCACCGGAGTTATTAACTAAAACGTGGAGGTACCTCGAGTAAAATAAGCAATTTTCTTTGGCAGCAAAGAAACAAAAACAAATTCCAAGCAATCACGCACACACATATACAAATATTCGTCAGCACGCGGTGTGTGAGAGAGACAGAAACATTTGCGTTGTGTTGTTGCACAGAACAAAATTGACAGAGCGAGATGCAATGGGTTTGCATATATATCGAATTAGGACGGTGGCGTAGTATGTGGAGATCGTTGACACGATGGGCTTCGGTGTTTGATGGTTCAATACTCGGTGAAGAAGTGAAAATTTTTATATGTGTTTTTTCTTTTTTGTTTTTTTTTTTTTGATTTTGTTAAACATTTATACCAATTATTTTGCTGCAAGGGTATACAAACTTCGGCAGATCCGAAGTTAGCTTATTTGATATTTAGTATTTGGTTTTGGTAAGATTTGGTGGCTCGATGTTCTGGATTTGTCGTCTGCTCCAACTCGACTGCCGTCCCCAGGTTCGCCTGGGAGTCTTCAAGCCGCCGCTGCTTGACCCTTATATGCATCCAATTATGAAATGTTTGGAATGGAGGAAGAGTATAAGCAGTTACTTTTAAATCATTCTAATCTAAATAATTGCATAGAAGAAAATGTACACTTTTATATATTGCAGTGCAAAACTCTCATTGAAAGTGTACATGGTAGTGAGTGCAAAGGTTTTCTATAGCATATCGAATTAGAAGACATTGTTACTTTACTAAATAAACAGTAGCTTTCAAACTTTATTGTTGATGCTGCCTTAACTGCGATTATTTTTGATCAGCATGATGAAAGGTGTAAAAATGTTGCATGTCAAACTGATATTGCTGCATTTAACAGTAAGCTAACAATGCCTTAGAAGGTACAACAAGTATTATTATTATTCCTCATTGTTATCAAAGTCATTTTTATATACTGTTTATTGATAAAGTAAAATTGGAATTTTCCTTTTTGGATGCCTTTGGGCAGTCAGCAACTGCTCAGAAGTTTATAAAATGTTATTAACAATTACTTAAAGGTTATAGGAAAATTGCAATGGTTCACGACACTCAAAAGGATACATTTAATTGTGGTATTCTAATATTACAATATCTAAAGTGCTACATTCAAAATATAGCACTTACAAACTTTATATCTCCTGCTATTAAATTAGTTTCCTGTAGTGATGCAGTTTTAGATGACAAATGTAATCGATCTCTTTGCATTAAATGCTATACTAATTTTTATAAAAAAAACAAATACAAATTTAATTTGTAAAATATGCCTGGCATAAGTATGCGTGAAATTTTTATTGGCAATATACTTGGATAATAAGCATACGGTTTGTAAAGTATTTGGGTAACTTACCGAAAAGACTGAAACGGACGGTGCTACAAATAGCGTGATTCAGTCAAAACTAACCGGTATAAAACACAATATTCTGAACTAGCTTCTCATCTGAATAATTTGCTAAATAACATGTGGATTAGGCCTGTTGGGGAAACCACAAAAAAAAAAAAAAAACGCGCCATAAACTCTACCTCAAGGTGGTGTGGAAAAGAGTTTAAACTAAAAACTATTAGCCAATAAAAGTATACATATATCTTGTATGTTATAACTGTAAGTATTTTTTTGTATATTATTATTTTTTCGGCAACAATATTCTTATTAATGTGAGTTTTCAATTACAGCGCAACTCTGTGAATTGTGGTAATAACGGTATCTGAAAAGGTAGCAGCACAAGACTATCTTAAACAGTATCAAGATTTCCTTTTCTTGGTGGTAGAAAGGAACTTTTAAACTACATCAATTAGTGGTATCAATAAATGCTGGAATAGTAAAAAAATTTAAACAGGTGCCGAAACTTTAAAAGCGTTTTTCTCTTTTGGATACGGAAATTTTTACACAATATTACTCGATATTTTTGACAGGTACTGATCGAAGGAATAAGGATTCTGACAATAATTTTGATTTTTTAAGCTACTTCAAAGTTAAAAAATTTTCGAAATTGAGATTTTTTTTAAAATAGCCGCTAAAATTTGACTAATCCTTTGATCATTACCTGTATCCATTTAACCATTTGATTAATCTTTTGGATTTTTTCAATTCAGATAATCTGTAAAAAGTACAAATGCACCAGTGTCTGTCGAAATCTAGAATTCAATTATGTACATACATACATATGTATGTATGTATGTAAACATAAACAAACATGTAAACATAACTTTGTACATACTAACATATGTGTAACAATATTTACGTAAGAACTTCCCGACAGATGATCAAAATGACAATATGAATTAAATGTTAGAATGTCAATAGGATTCTAAAACAAATAATTCGAAAGAATTCGCAAACTTTTTGTACGCTTACATATGTACATATGTAAATGCATTTACATTTGTGTATTTACATACAAGCATGAAAGGGACAAATGCATCAGCGACGCGTCTGTCAAATTTGAGAAATTTATTTTTTTGCATGTATACAGCTACAGCTGATCAATTATTTTAACATGTAGTTTAACATAATTAATAATAATGATTAGAATTTTTTTTTTTTTTTTTTTTTTTTTTTACGCGCGAATCCCAACGGGAGCACTAATTGCCCACACTTCCCGCCCAACCGACCGAGGGGCGCAAGCCGCATAACGCACGGCTCGAGTCGCGGGGACAATTCACAAAACACAGACAAAAAACGACACTATAGCTAGTTACGTGCTAGATAGGAAAGAATGGAAGTTTTTAGTAAAGGGATCGAAAGCTCTGAACTGATTACACGATATAGACGATTATAATCAGAACAAAGAACTCGAAAAGGTTCATACATAAGGTAGTTACTAGTACATCGTGGAAGTGTTAGAGGAATATAGTTTCTAGTAGGTCTACAAGGAACTGTTAATTTTACTCGGTTCAATAGCTCGGGTGAGTGTATATCCCCATTAAGAAGCTTGTGCATGAATATGACGCCAAGCATTAATCTACGATTAGTAAGAGAAGGAAGGCCAAGTAAAAGGAGTCTACTAGAGTACGAAGGCAAGTTGATATTACGATCCCAGTTCAGACCACGAAGAGCAAAGAGAAAAATTGTTTTTGAACTGATTCTATCCTTGCTTTATGTGAATCGTATTGGGGCCATATGCAGGATGCATATTCCAAAATTGGACGAACCAATGAGGTGTAAAGAACTTTGGTAGTATATGGATCGTCAAATTCCTTTGACCATCTTTTAACAAACCCAAGAACACCCATGGCTTTTCCGACAGTAGTGCTTATATGGGACTTAAAAGTCAATTTATGGTCCATAAGTACTCCCAAGTCAATCATCTCATTAAGTCTGGTTAATGGAACGTTATTAAGAAAGTAGGTAATTAACTGAGGAGTGTTTCTGAAAAAAGTCATGACCTTGCATTTAGATGTGTTTAGGTTTAATAAATTGTGTCGACACCAAGATTGAAAGTTTTGGAGGTCAGACTGCAACCATGAAGGTGATATAATGTCTCTGTAGCTGAGACAAAGCTTTACATCATCTGCATACATGAGGACACGAGAATGTATTATAACGGATGGAAGATCGTTAATAAAAAGTGTGAATAGCAGTGGTCCCAAATGACTACCCTGAGGCACCCCCGAAGTTACTTGGATGGTCCTTGAACTTGAAGACTTGAATAGAACTTTCTGTGTTCTGTCTGTCAGGTATTCACGAATCCAACAAATTAAAGGGCTTGGGAAGCCAATTTTGTTTAATTTTAAAAGAAGAAGTGTATGATTAACAGAATCAAAAGCCTTGCTAAAATCAGTATAAAAGACATCAGTTTGTCTTGCATTCCTAAATCCTTCGATCGTTAAAGATGTAAATTCTAAAAGGTTAGTGGTAGTAGATCTACGTTTCACAAACCCATGTTGAGATGGTGAAATAATTGATCTACAAAAAATGTTGCAATTGAGAAGTGATTAACTTTTCAAATGCTTTAGGAATAGCGGACAATTTAGAAATACCCCTATAATTGGATGCTTCGGACTTCTTACCATTTTTATGAAGAGCAATTATATAAGATTCCTTCCATATAGACGGAAAATGACAAGATTTAACGGACAACGAAAAAAGTTTTTGAAGTGGCTTACATAGAGTCTCAGCACAAAATCTGAGTACACAACCAGGTATTCCATCAGGACCAGGTGTGTACACAGGTTTTGCTAAATTAAGCACGCTAAGAAGCGAACTTTCATCGATCGAAGGACTACAAATACAATTAGACCTTTTTATTTGATAAGGATACGAAAGATTCGCTCGGTATTCCATTGAGGAATATGTTGTTGTGAAGAAATCAGCGAACAAATCAGCAATCGCTTGATCAGAGTCCGCTATATTATTTTCAAACGATAATATTGATGGGTGGACATCCATCTTACGTTTAGAATTCACAAAGCTATAAAACTGTTTAGGATCACGGGAAAACTCAAGCTTACAACGCTTGAGGTAATTATTATAGCAGTGCGTGTTAAGCAACATAAAATTGGAGCGAGCAACTGCGTAAAGAGCAAAGTCTGAAGAACGTCCCGATTTCTTGTATTTTTTATAATATCTGGATTTGACATTTTTCAA
This sequence comes from Drosophila saltans, assembly GCA_018903575.1. Taxonomy (NCBI): domain Eukaryota; kingdom Metazoa; phylum Arthropoda; class Insecta; order Diptera; family Drosophilidae; genus Drosophila; species Drosophila saltans. The sequence goes on from JAEIGH010000108.1 coordinate 169,335, forward strand.
GTTGGATAGCTCACGAGAAAACCAGGGAGGTCGGTGAGACGACACTGGAGTCCTCAGTGGGACACAAACCTTAAAAAGCGAATCAAGAGTATCATAAAACAGCAAGATAGCAAGATCCATGTCTGAGCAACTGTATAAAAATGACCAGTCAGTTCTCAGAATGAGCTCATTCAGTTTCACAAAGTTAGTCTTGCGAAAATTACGAGATTTAATCACAGGACTGACACCAACAATCGGTGCACGAAACTACAGATCTACAGATAAATCCAAAGTAGGATGAAAATTGTCTTTAGGCAAGACTAGAGGGTCGGTTCTAGTAACAGCACAGTTGGTGGAATCCAACACAAATATCAGATCTAAGGATCTGCCTATGTTATTTCGCACAGGGTTTATTTGAGCTAATGATAACTCAAAAAGGCCATCAACGAAGCAGTGAGATTTAGAAGGAAGCAACAAAGTAGATTCATCAGATTGAGACCATACTATTTGTAGTGTGCAAGTAGTAAATAAATTTAGAACTAAGTGATGTTTCACTGTACCAAAGACTGAAGGCGGGCGTGCACTTATATTCCGGCTCCTTAGGAGGATAGCTCGACGGATGGGGTGGGGTTCTTGCCTCGTCTTCTAGTACCATACTTTTTGAAGAAAAAATATCAAAGAAGCTAACTTCGGCTCTGCCGAAGTTTGTATACCCTTGCAGCAAAATAATTGGTATAAATGTTTAACAAAATTAAAAAAAAAAAACAAAAAAGAAAAAAACACATATAAAAATTTCCACTTCTTCACCGAGCATTGAACCATCAAACACCGAAGTCCATCGTGCCAACGATCTCCACATACTACGCCACCGTCCTAATTCGATATAGATGCAAACCCATTGCATATCGCTCTGTCAATTTCGTTCTGTGCAACAACACAACGCAAATGTTTCTGTCTCTCTCACACACCGCGTGGTGACGAATTTTTGCATATGTGTGTGTGTGCGTGATTGCTTGGAATTTGTTTTTGTTTCTTTGCTGCCAAAGAAAATTGCTTATTTTACTCGATAATATAACTCCGGTGATAATTATCCGATCCGACTAATTTTTAAACTTGATCTGGATGATCGATTAAGGAACTTAACTTTTCATGTTTCAACCATGTAGCTTAAAATTTAAGCTCGAAAACGCATGGCTAAACAGACAGACGGACAGACGGACGGACGGACAGACGGACATGTCTCAATCGACTCGGCTGTTGATGCTGATCAAGAATATATATACTTTATGGGGTCGGAAACGTATATTTCTATGCGTTACAAACATCTGACCAATTTTATAATACCCTCTGCAAGGGTATAATAAAAGTGCACTATCGGATATACTAATGAAATATGAAAACAACAAATATAGTATTCTCTGAAAGTGAATAAGGATTTCCCATAAAAAAAATTTGACTGTTTCTCTGACCTTGGATTTTTTTCGTGGGGATGCTAAGGTGTTATTTGCATTCCCTGTCTCTACCCTCCCTACCTTGGCAGTTTGATAGGCGTTAAAATAAACTGCCCCAAAACAGAAAACTATTATGGATAAGATGTGGACATGATGTAGGTGACAGATTTAAATTTATTCACAATTCATTATTAAACCAAATTATTTCCAAATCGAACTATTCAAACAAATCTCAAAATTATTCTTTATATAAACTTTAACTTCGAATTTTAGCTTTATCATTTTTCTTGCAAGATCTTTAAATAACCCAAAATATATGCATAAACAAATAAATTTTAATCTCTGTGCAAAGAGATATTTGATTTGAACAAAGGCTACTTTTCAATATTCTTACTCAAACATTTTCCTTGCGTTGAATCGATGGGCCCGTCGAAGGTAGACGCTGTGAAATTATCAGGTTAACATTAGCCTAGATAAAGAAAGAGTATTTAGGAAATTGGTATATAAAAACATTTGATGTTACCAAAACCAAAACTTAAGTGAAATACATTACTGATCTTATCCTACATTATTTTTTTTTTTCTCTGTTTCTTTTTTTCTCTTACAAACTAATAATCTAAACTACAATTTCTTTCTACATCATACGCCGGAAAGCGCTACAAACCAAGTTGACGCACAACCAAGAAAATATAAATAAGTATTTCCCAGATGTGGTTCAACTATACGAATCCTTGAGTTGCAGAATGCGAGGTCAAAGTTGAAGGTTAAATCCTCACACTTGAAGATGAGGTCAATTCAGGTTGGAGTTAGAGTTGCTCAAAAGTAATCTTCACTGATCGTGAAAATTGTTGTTGCCCAATAAGTTGGTTGTAACTTGCTGAATTTTGATGGGAATTCTTAGAAACGCAGCCACCTGCCCTCCTAGTAACCGATTCCTGCTAAATCAATAAAATTAATACACAACTCCATATATATATATTCACTAAAAGAAATCACCTGCTCACTCGAATATCGCACTAAACTTGTTCCACTTGTTTCCACTGATTTACCTTTTGCCGATATAATTGCCTTAGCAATATATTTACATGTCTATACATACATACATGCATTTATATGTCTATATTAAACATGTGTATAAAATGAAAATTATTATGTATTTTCTTTAAGCCTAACTGTACAATCGTATGATCATGCGTATATATGCATTAATGCAATCGTGGGTGTTAGCGAGACGCATGCGCCGAAAGCTGTAATTAACTGTTTTACTTGATGGATTAAGAGAATTAAGCTCCTATGCGCTAATCTATTCATAAATATTTAGTCGAGTTTCGAACCTATTTCTAGATCTGCCATAAATTAAGACTGCACTCTACACCACAGTTCATGCTGCGAATTCCAAATCGAGAAGTTTTGAACTGAAAAAAGTGCATTAACTGTCATTAGATTTTTATATCTTTTAAATGATAAACTCCTAATGATTTATTGGCTTCGTTTGCTAACTCATAATAAGATGGACTCATCTTTCGTAGAACTGTAGCCTTGATAAATACAGTGGCTAATTTGGCATTGAATTTCTTAGCCGCGTTGCTTTGCGCGAAATTGCGGGCGTATACCGTGTCTCCTTCCTTCAGCTGAATTGTTCTACTTCGAAGGTTATATACTCTAGCATTATCTTCATGGGCTACTGCTACTACTACGTAAATCTGGTGATCTAGCTTGATTCTGCTCAATGTTTTGAATTAAATCAGTATATTCTTGCGATTTGAATTCTTTCGACTTTAAGTCAATTAAAGGTTCATAATCAAATATTTCATTAACCGCTGGTTCTGCTAATCTTGATAGTGTATCGGCTACCACATTTTGCGAACCTCTACGATGAGTTATAGAGAAGGAAAATCCTTGCAATTTAATGGCCCATCGAGCTAATCAACCAAAAAGATCTTTCTGTCTCATCAGCCATTGCAAGGCTGCATGGTCTGTGACTACAGTAAATTCTTGTCCTTCAATATATGATCTAAACTTTTTAATTCCTTTAATTACGGCTAAGCATTCTAATTCTGTGACGGAATAGTTTCGCTGTGTCTTTGTCAGTTTTTCGGACATGTAAGCAATTGGCATTTCTACTCCCTCCTAATTTTCCTGTGCTAATACGCATCCAATTCCATATAAACTAGCATCGCAGAGTAGAAGAAACGGTTTTGCAAAGTCTGGAGTTTTCAAAATCGGTGCTGATGTTAACTTTTCCTTAAGAATGTTAAATGCCTCATTCGCCTCTTGAGTCCATTCAAGCGACTTGTTTTTATTTAAAAGTTCGGTTAGAGCAAAACTGATGGTTGCATAGTTATCGACGAATCGTCGGTACCATCCAGTGAGACCTAAAAATCTTCTCAATTGTTTCACCGTTTTTGGGATCGGAAAACTATTTATCGCTACAATTTTTGCTGGATCAGTACTAAGGGTGCCGTTGCCTATAATAAACCCTAGGTATTTAATTTCTTGCATACAAAATTTAGATTTAGCTACATTTATGGTTAGATTTGCTTTACGCAAATACAATGCTACTTCTGCTAATAAAGATAAGTGAGATTCAAAGTCGTCAGACAATATGAGAAGGTCATCTAAATAGACGAATACTCGAGTTCTTAGTTCTGCTGGGATAACTCTATCCATAAGTCTGCACAAAGTTTGCGGAGCCTTGCACAAACCAAAAGGCATTACTTTGTACTGATATAAGAGACGGTTTGGTATAGTGAAGGCCGTATATTCTCTTGATGTTTCGTCGAGGGGTATTTGCCAAAAAGCGTGCTTTATATCTAAGCCGCTAATAAAACGAGCTGGAGGTAATCTGCTTAGTATACCGTCAATATGCGGTAAAGGATATGCGTCTTTTTTAGTGAAACTATTAACGATTCGAGAATCCAGACAAAGACGACACATTTCTGCTTTTCTAACTAACACGCAATTACTACTCCAAGGACTTTTAGATTTCTCTACTATACCTAATTTAAGCATCTTATCTACTTCTGCAAACATTAACGCTTCTATTGCTGGCGAGACGGACCAATGACGTTGCTTTACAGGTTTAGCGTCTCCAATATCAATGCTATGCTCGATGAGATGGGTGCGACCAAGGCCTTCCTTTTCGTATGAAGGAAGTTTTCCTTTAACAATATCAAGTTGCTGCTGCTCAAGCGGTGATAATACATGCATTTTAAAGTTATCTGACAATTCCTTTTCTTTTCTTATCTCCGAGACTGTCTCACATGAATTCAATAAATTTTGCAAAAGACCAAAGTCTTTCCAGAAATCCATGCCTAAATAAACATCTTGTGTTAAGTTTGGGACTAGATAAAGCGTTACTAATTTTACAATTCCATGAAATGTGACTTCCGTTGTTATTTTGCCCAATACTGAACATTGTGAATTACTTGCTGTGCGAATATTGCCTGAGTATTTATTCAACTTGGGGTGATTAGAAAGAGTGGAAGCTGTCTTGCCTCCTATGCAACTAATGTTTGCTCCAGAATCTAATAAAGCAACATAGTTTTCTCCTTCAATACTAATATCTACATACAATCGATTATCTGTATTTGAAATAATAGACGAAACTAACTTCTTACGCTCTATTCGTATTGTCTTCCAAAATTTGTTAAGACGAATTGTTGATCGTTTCCGTTTTGATGTTACTTCCAATAAGCTTACATCTCTAAATATTCGTTGTCGAGTTGACATATAATTTGAAAGTCTCTTATGAAAAGGTAAATTCGGATCCAGACCTGTACTCTTAGTTTCCCGTTCTACATTGGTCTGAGTATAAGTATCTACAAGATTATTTGGTTCGGTCTGAGTGTTTGTACTTATTTTTACTGTTCCGGATGCGCTAGAACTACCGGTGATGGGTAACTCTGCACATCCGCACTGTGGTTTTCCGCTGGGTTACACGACCTACATTTGGGCTTATAAGTGTTTTTGGCCCCACAACCATAACAAAATAAGGTGGGTGCCTCCAGACAATTGTCGAAGCGATGACCGGGTTTATCACAATTCCAACAAATCAAACGTTTCCGAACTAGTTCAGCGATATCCCCGTTTAACTGATCTTCGGGTAAAATCTCTGCTATTTGCGAACGAGTAGAAAATTTATTTTTATTATTTTGCACTTTGACTTGTTTATAAAACTGTTCATGAGTTCGAACTTCTAGTCGAAAGAATATTCAAATGCATTAATTCAAAACGCAAAGATGTCTTTGAATTACGAATCAATAGTCGAACTAAAGTTTCCTCATTAATAGGGCTACGTAAACGTCCTGCCGAATTTTCTACCGCGAATTGAAATTCTTCAAATGGTTCGTTTTCATTTTGTCTTCGGGTATTAATTAATTTCCAGATATCGAGATCGGAATCTGTATCTTCAAACTTTTTAAGAAATTCCTCACAAAACAATTCCCAAGTAACACGAGGATTAGCACGGTGAAATCTCCAATACCATTCACTCGCTTTTTCTTCAAACAACATATGTAAGTGATCGCATAAAAGTTCATAGTCACCTTGAAGTTTTGTTTGGCCAAGGCTCGAACGCGATAGAGGAATGATTCTGCCTGCATACCGTTTCGAGAGCCATCGAACTTAAGACGCCAGCTTTGTATAATACTAGCTGCCTTATCATACGGAACTGAACTGCCTGACCTAATATCATAATCATGACTAGGTGACTGTTCATTATTACATGAATTTAGTGGTTGCTGATGCAACATATTGACATCAGAAGATCTCCCTAGAGAGTTTGTCTGTCTACGTTCAGGTGTTATACGTAAATTTTGGGTGGCGTTAACCAAAGCTAATTGATCTTGAACAGACTGATGAATGGTTGATCTTAAAGTTGAAGTCAAATCCCTCATCAACTGTTGTTGTTGTTCTAACATTAAACTTCGTATCATATTTTGAATTTCATTTCTATCCAGTGATTGATTTTGAGGCTGTGGCTTTGCTTGTCTTTCGTTGTGAACAATACCTTGTATCTGAGCTCGGACTTGCGGTGGGCGCTGCATGGACCTAGTTAAAACTCCTGACATAGGCATTTTAGGTTTTCCTCTATTAGCTTTCTTAGTCGGCTGAGGAACAGATGGAGTCTTAGGGCGTGGCACTTCTAATTGAGCTGCTGCTGACCTAGCTGAAGACTGTGAATTAAAGCTTGCTTCTCGCAGTTCTCCCTCAAGATTCGTGTTTGTATATCGAAGTTGACTGATTCTTAAGTCACTGTTGCAGGTTGCACATTCTGCAGATGTTAGTAAAAATTCTCTTATACATCTTTGATGAAACCGATGTGTACAAGGAGTTTCACCTATAGAATCGTTTACACTTAATATTTCATTGCAGATATTACAAAATTGATCTGCTGCTCTTATAGAGTCAATAAGATTTTCGTTACTGTGTTGTACCGACATAATTATAATTGAATGAAGTTGTTTTACTTTTCTTTAATAAATTTCTGTCTAATTTCTGTCACCATACATTTCTATCCATAACAAATCCGATAAGTTTAGTCTTTCTATTGCAACTAATGGAACTATTGCTGATTCGTTTTGAATGATCCTGTCTGCATCGGTCAAGTTGCCAAAATTATTCTAACAACTTGCTTCTCCAATATGCGCCAAGAGATCTTTCAAAACAAAGTTAAGCCTAATAATTACAATCCGCTAAATGGTATTACTATTAAATTGGGTTATATTCTGGTCGACCAGACCTCAACTAAGGATCTGACATCGCCATATCCAAAAGACAAAATCCACAATTCTGTATTATCAAATACATATAAGACTGAACTACTATTTTATGAACAATAAAACAAATGTAAATTAAATGATAGATGTTTAAAGGAGCAATATTTTCGGGGAACTGATCAATGAGAGTTTGTGTGGGAGTCCGAGATCAAATATATCTTAAGCCAATCGACCCACTACCCCTGAGATTTCTGACTTTGATTACTTTTATGGTAAATTCTAATGGTTTCTCAAATTATTCAGTCGGCCCCACGTTGGACGCCATTTTCTTCTCTTTTATGTAGTGTGCAAGTAGTAAATAAATTTAGAACTAACTGATGTTTCACTGTACCAAAGACTGAAGGCGGGCGTGCACTTATATTCCGGCTCCCTAGGAGGATAGCTCGACGGATGGGGTGGGGATCTTGCCTCGTCTTCTAGTACCATACTTTTTGAAGAAAAATAAAAGTGCACTATCGGGTATACTAATGAAATATGAAAACAACAAATATAGTATTCTCACCTGCCCTCCTAGTAACCGATTCCTGCTAAATCAATAAAATTAATACACAACTCCATATATATACATATATACACTAAAAGAAATCACCTGCTCACTCGAATATACACTAAACTTGTTCCACTTGTTTCCACTGATTTATCTTTTGCCGATATAATTGCCTTAGCAATATATTTATATGTCTATACATATATTAAACATGTGTATAAAATAAAAATTATTATGTAATATTCTGCGCACTGACACAGTATAAATTATTTAGTGTCTTCACTTTAAGATGTTTTTGGCCAAAGTGAATTCTAAGCACCAATGCTATAATCTCCTCTCTCATTTATAGACGACTTTTTGCACGCAGTAGCAAGCTTTTTCTTTAAGCCTAACTGTACAATCGTATGATCATGCGTATATATGCATTAATGCAATCGTGGGTGTTAGCGAGACGCATGCGCCGAAAGCTGTAATTAACTGTCGTCAAGGGCGATAATCTTAAGCTTTACTTGATGGATTAAGAGAATTAAGCTCCTATGCGCTAATCTATTCATAAATATTTAGTCGAGTTTCGAACCTATTTCTAGATCTGCCATAAATTAAGACTGCACTCTACATATTTCTGGTAAATTAAAGTCACCAAAGACGATTAAGATATCTCTATCAGAAAGCAATGAAGAAATATATCGAATAGAATCTAAATGTTTTGCGTACACCGCCATGTCGGATTGTGGCGGAACGTAAGAACAAGTAATGTAGACAGAAAAAGACTTGAATCTGACCTTAACGCTCACAAACTCAATCTCCAGAATATCCGGTGAATGAATTTGGTCAGAAGTTAAGGCCGAGTCAACAGCAATCAGAACTCCTCCGCCTACACGAGAATTCCGATCACATCTAAAAATTGAAAATTTTGCGGAAAGAACAGATGCATCGTTAATATCAGGTTTTAACCATGTCTCCGTAAATACTAAAATTTTAGATTCAAATTCTTGACTATCTATATAGAGTCTAGGAGCTTAGATTTAAGTCCTCTCACATTCTGATAGGTCAGATGAAGGGACGAGATTAGTTTTTTGAAACACCAGCAGATGCTGACGTTCCGGAGGAGGAAATATTAGGGGGGATAGTAAGCCTAACTGGACCTCGAGATTTCTTTTTGGCCGTATATTCTTTTACTAAAATGTGATCCGGCCAAAAACTGTTACTACAAATGCAGTTAAACAGTTCAGCGGGAACACTGATTTTAAAGGAAGATATCTCCCTTGAATAATTAAATTTAAATTTCTCCACCGCTATTTTGGAGACTTGAACTTTTGACTTAATGTAACTTAAGACGTCATCCGAAGAATGTTTGGGATCAAGCCTTGAAACAAATATGTGTTTCTTTGGTGGTACGCCAGTTAGAGGCCTAAGTACTTGTGTACCTCTAACTGGACAACTATTGGCAATATTAATATTATTTGATATTTGCCCGGACTGATAGGAAACTACAGCTTGATTCGTCTGCAAAGAGAGACCATTTCCTGGAGAAACAGAAATAGCCTCATCTTTACGCCCACCCTGGGGAACGGGGGTATTGAACGAAATGAGCTGCGGCGGATTGGTTGTTGGCAGCGACGGGGATTGTGGTATCGCGGCCGAGACAGGATTAGGTACCGGCAGATGCAAGGAGAGATTCCGCATACTGGTTTTCTTACGCTTAAGGGACTCATTCAACAGTTTGTAGCTGTTGAACTCCATCTCCAAAGCGTTAAACTCATCATAAAGTTTACGAAAACCATTTGACAGTTTCTTCAACTTGTCCCTGGTCTGCCTCATAAATACCCTCATTTCTATTTCCACTTCTCGGCATGCGTCACACCCCCATTTGAGGCCACCTCTTTGCTCCAAACTATCCCTCACTTTGGCCGTGTACCCAGCACATTTAACGTGCATGACATTGTCACACAGCCAGCAAGTGAGAAACACATTATGGGGCGCAGGGGGGTTCAAACACTTCTTGCTCGAACAGTTGGACATAATAAATTATTTTTTTTTTAAAATAGTAAATAAATCTTTAAAGAATAAATGCCAACGAAAAAACTCACTCAGTTTTATTAAGCAAATTCGACACTAGGGTCAAACTTGCAGAGAAAATTAATGTGGAATCTAAGAGATTTAAGCACTACATAAATACACGAATCACTTGTACGCGAGACAGAGATAGATGCGAGCGCGAATAAAAGAAATCAGAAAATTAGAAAAAAAGGAGAGCGGGAGAGCCAACAGCACTGCACATCAGCGCTGCAAAAAAATCGATATTATCGATATATCGAAATTTTTGTATACCTTTACAAAGGGTGGTATGAAATTGGTTTGATGTTTGGAATGCAGAGAAGGAATTCTTTTTTTTTTTTTGTGTTTAGGGATAAAAGGAGAACCTTTGCAAGCAAGCAAAAACAGCAAAAACTCAATTGAGATCAAACATAAATTATTATTGAAATTCAATTACATCATCTTCAAACATAAATATAACGTAACTAAAAATTCAAACTTAAAATGTAATTATAAAATTTAACAAAAACAATTGCCTTCATGGCAGTATTGAGAAGATCTTTTGGTTACTAATTTAAAACCCATTGGTTTTTGTTAAGGAACGTTAATTTATTAACAGTTATCCGGCTTTAAGGATACACGTCGGGAATTGGCAATCAGCCCTGCTTTTCTGAACATGCGTTCGCTTTCTGACGATGTTGCTGGAAAGCATAAGTACTTTTTAGCAAGCTTTTGAAGGGCCACATCATTGTTGGCGCTCTGAAAAAATTAAATCGTTTACAAAAATTGAATGTTCATTAATATTACTAAAATATCTACCTTCCAATACATAAGAGGGTCCTCATTTTCGTCCAGATTTTAAGCCGTGTAATAATTTCGTAGATTTATTATTGAATCAGATCGGTCAGTTCGTATTTTTCGGTCGATATCCGTTTAACTCGTTTAAAAAATGGCTAGTTTGATTAATCTGGCTCATTCGGATTTGAGATATCGTCTGGAAGATGCAGTTCTCTATTGAGAATTGTAAGCTCGTTTTCCAGCTATTTGGTTGCTTCATTTATGTAGAAGGGTGACGAAAGTCCTTCCTTTTTGAATCTTGGATCGAGCAGCGTTCCTAATGGAGTTGCTGTGCGGTACTCATTGTCAAGAAGTCTTGCATTTATTTTTTCGACTAACAGTTCACGCATTCGTAGACCTTCCTCAGTTAAAAGCGTAGTTTTGAATGATTCCATCTTATCTAAGAGTTCGCTGACCAGAGGAATTACTTATGCCGTCACGGCATTTGCGGAACATGACTTTTTTGTTGCGACATCAAATGGCAGTAAGAGATGAACGAGATCCTGCAATACATCAATTTCCTCTGCTGTCAAAGGTGGCGGCGCCTTAGCCGTGCTTAATAGAACTTTATCAAAAGCATCTTTGGTAGTCAAAATTCTTTCGATCATCACATAAGCTCTATTCCATCTGGTGGTGACCTCTCTTAAGACTGTACGTATAGGTGCCTGGAAGTTGCACATCCTTAAACTTTGCATAGGTTATGTTGCTCTGTTTCACAAAAGTAACTATTTTTTTACATTTGCCAATTATTGTTTGAACAGGAACGAAGCCCAGACAATCTTTAAATATTAAGTTAAGCGTGTGAGCGAAACACGGCACATTTTTCTTTTTTCTTAATATCGCACATCTTAATCATAGTTCTATTATTGTCTGTAACAACAGCCGCAACTTTGTTTAATACATTCCATTCAATCAAAACGTTTATCAATGAGTCTGCAATATTTTGTGCAGTGTAATTCGTTTCCTCATTAAGTGTGTTGGTCGACAAAACCGAAGAACGCAACTTGAACTGTTTATCAATAAAATGGCAAGTTACTGTAATGTAAGACACATTTGCCAAAGACGTCCATAAGTCCGTGGTGATGGACAAGTCCGTGGTGATGGACAAGTCCTCAATTGCTTCAAAAATGTTTAACAAAGTTGTTTTCATTGACATATACCTTGTCTCTATTTGAACATGCTTTAATGTAGTTCTAAATGGCAATCCATAGTGTGGTTCAAGCACTTGGCAAAACTTGCGAAACGAAGGCTCGTCGACGAGACTTAAGTGTTGCATACTTGTGGCCACAAATTCGGCTAACGCGTCGTTTATCTTTTGTTTTCGTTGGGACGCACAGTGGTTGGGTTTGTATGGAGCGAGCGGCCAAAAATACTTCAAGAGGAGATAAAAATCGGAAACTTTTTCCAAAATTCAATAAAAATATCATAAATAAAAAACACAAAAAAAATTGATCATATTCAACCTCCTTCAAAAGTTACTCCCACTACAGTGGTCGCGCTTGTATAGAGCGAGTGACCAAAAATTTTTCTTATGGAGATATCATTTTGAAATGTTTTTTAAAATTCCATAAAAGTAATAAGTAATAAAAGATGTCTGAATAAGGCATACAAATTCCTTGCCACCCTCTTTCACCCCTATAGACGTACCCTAAGAAAGAAAAATATAAAAATTAAAGTACAAAAATAAAAGAAAATATTTATTCAAACGCAATTACCAAAACAGAAAATGTAAAAAACAATATTTTAATAAAACAATAATATATTTATAATAATGTTTACTCATCTAATAACAATTGGAATGCACTGTTATAATTTATTTTTTTATTTAATAATTTCTTCTTTTTTGTGCAAGGTAGTTTTCTTTGACCAGTAATGAAAGGATCTGAGCTTAAAAGTAATCTATTAAATAATTCTTTTTTTTTATATATAAATTTTTTTTATTAGTCTCGCTAAAACTCGAGAACAGCTAAACCGATTCGGCTAATTTTGGTTTTAATTAATTGATTTAATTTAATTTAATTTAATTAATTTAATTAATTGTGGAAGTCCAGGGAAGGTTTAAAAGGTAAGAAAATACTGAAAATTTGTCTAAATGACGGTAAATGCAGACTTTAAAGTTCAACAGATTTTTTCATCAGATTACCGTTGATATATATGTCAAAGTCGATAATTATTTTAGACATTAATTTATGTAAATCTATATATATATAAATCTATTGCTGTTTGTTTGTCTCGCTAAAACTCGAGAACAATTTTGGTTTTGAATTTAATTAAAAGTGACTTTGATTAAGTAAATTGTTTACGATGCCGAGGAGAGCACGATCTGACTTAGGTCGTCGTAGTCGATCAAATGGGCGAAGAGCTACCTCACGTGCTGACCGCACTGATGACCAGAGACAGACAGATCAAGAAAATAGTCGTATTGCTATGTCAGAATTGCGTTCTTTAGTGAGTGACAATGTAGGAGATAGGCTTAGAATGCAACGAGTTAGTGCACATCAATCACAACAACAGCAAGCTAGACATAATGAAATTGAGCGAATCCGCAGACGCAGTGCTCCTGTGATTCTTGAACGAGCTGCATTCCACTATGATCCGGCAATTGATTATTGTGCCGACAAATCGGTAACAATTGGAGAAATGAAAACAATTTGTAAATATTGTAAGGCGTTAAAATACACTGGTGAATCTACTGGATTATGTTATGCTGAAGGCAAAGTAAAATTGCCACAATTGGTCCCACCACCAGATCCTTTACGCTCTTTAGTTTCTGGGATTGGAAATGATTCTAAGCACTTCTTGACCAACATTCAGAAATATAACAACTGTTTCCAGATGACATCATTTGGTGCTACACATATTATGCAAGGCAATTTCATGCCCACTTTCAAGGTATTATTTTCAAGTTTGTACTAAAATATATATATCGGAAATAATTAATGGACAAATTTTTAAAAATTCAGATACAAGGACAAATTAATCACTTACTGGGAAATTTATTTTATGGGTAATTCAGATGCGGAATACAACAGTGAAGAGAACCATTGTCCAACATTTACAAATGTTTCTCCATCAGTATAACAATTTAGTAAACATGTTCAAAATAGCATTGGATCGGATGCCATCTGATAGCCATAATATTATTATTCGAGCTGACAAAACAACTGCCGGTGAACACACAAAGAGGTTCAATTCACCTACCATTGATGAAGTGGCTGTTGTCATTGTGGGAGAAAATTTACAATCTAGAGATATTGTGCTTCATCGTCTTAATAGTGACTTAAAACGTGTATCTGAAACACACAGGAGTTATGATGCACTATTGTAGTGCTTTGATCTTCTGGCAGGGGGAAGATGGATACCATTTTAATATCAAAATGGTAAATCAAGTAACAGGTAAATGAATTGAACAAGATTAAATAATATTTTTAAATTCAATTCATCTAAGTAACAATTTAAACATTTATCATTTTTGATTGCAGGTGCTGAAACCAACAAAAAAGTTAGTGCTATGAACTTCTATTCATACACACTCATGATCCGTCAAGGTGAAGTAAATCATATTTTGATGTGTCAACGACTTTTTCATCAGTTTGCAGTTAACATGTATGTCAAAATTGAGACTGAACGATTGACATACATCCGTTTGAACCAACGACGGCTACGGTCAGAGGAATACATCCATCTCCGCGATGCTATAAATGCTGATGGCAATGTAAATAATGTAGGAAGAATGACAATTTTGCCAGCTACTTATATAGGAAGCCCACGCCACATGCAAGAATATGCACAGGATGCTATGTCATATGTTAGGCATTATGGCCGCCCAGACTTATTTGTTACATTCACATGTAACCCGAAATCGAGAAGAAACTACTACATAGCCAAACACCAGTTGATAGACATGACATAACTGCCAGAGTTTTTAAACAAAAATTAAAATCTTTCATGAATTTCTTAATAAAGCATTGTGTGTATGGCCGAGACCGTTGTTGGATGTACTCTGTAGAATGGCAAAAGCGTGGATTGCCACATGCGTACATTTTAGTCTGGTTAGTGGACAAAATAAGGCCAGATGAGATTGATTCCATAATTTCAGCTGAAATTCCAGATGAAATAAATGTAGTTGTGAAGGTAAGAGGACAAAATGTTGATATAGACAATCGTTGGATTGTGCCATACTCGCCAATATTGTCCAAAGCTTTTGAGACTCACATCAATGTGGAATATTGTAATTCTGTGAAGTCGATAAAGTACATATGTAAATATATTAATAAAGGTAGTGATATGGCTGTCTTCGGTGTAACCAATGCAAATGATGAAATATCACAGTACCAGATGGGTCGCTATGTAAGTAGCAACGAAGCTATTTGGCGTATCTTTTCATTTGCGATCCATGAAAGACACCCTACAGTAGTCCATTTGGCAGTCCATTTAGAAAATGGTCAACGAGTTTATTTTAATGAATCTAACGCGGCAGACAGGGCGGCACATCACAGTCTGTCAAACTGATGATTTTGCTCACACTTTGCTGTATGCTGACATGCCACGCTATTACACATGAAACGCATCATCGAAATCGTTTCAGCGTCGAAAAAAAGGAACACCAGTTGAAGGACATCCAAATGTATTTGCTTCAGATGCTCTGGGTCGCATCTACACAGTACATCCAAATAACGATGAATGTTATTATTTGCGGTTGTTGTTGGTGAATGTTCGTGGTCCGACATCGTTTAAACAACTGAGAACAGTTAATGGACAGCTGTGTGCGACTTACCGTGAGGCATGTCAACTATTACATTTACTTGAGAACGATTCGCACTGGGATGATACGCTCAAGGATTCCGTAATATCTTCGTCGCCGCATCAAATTCTTACATTGTTTTGCGATTATCATATCGACATGTTTCCCCTCGAATCCAAAAGATTTGTGGGTTAAGTATAGAGATGACATGTCTGAGGATGTTTTGCATCGTGTGCGCCGTCAAACTTTGAATCCTACACCACAAATGACTGAAGAAATTTACAATGACACATTGATCATGATAGAAGATATGTGTTTATTGATGGCAAATAAAGTATTGTCGTGTTTGGGAATGACAGCACCCAATCGTCATATGCACGATGCATTAAACCACGAGTTGCCAAGAGAACTTCAGTAGAACATTGAAGCATTGGCCGATACAGTTCGTACAAATGTTCCACAATTAAATCAACAACAAAGAATTGCGTACGAGACTTTGATAGAAGCTGTGAACAGTGGATCTGGTGGAATTTATTTCCTTGATGCTCCCGGAGGAACCGGAAAAACGTTTTTAATTTCAATACTTTTGGCGAGGATCAGATCACGAAATGATGTTGCTCTAGCGTTGGCTTCATCTGGAATAGCTGCAACTCTGCTAGTAGGCGGGCGAACTGCACATTCTGCCTTGAAATTACCACTAAACATGCAAATCACCGAAACACCAATTTGCAACATCGCCAAAAATAGCGCAATGGCCAAGATCCTACAGGTATGCAAATTGATTGTTTGGGATGAATGCGCAATGGCCCATAAGAGGTCACTGGAGGCACTAGACAGAACGTTGAAAGATCTTCGTGACAACCAAAATATTTTCGGTGGGGCCATGATTCTGTTGTCAGGTGATTTTCGTCAGACTGTTCCAGTTATTCCCCGATCAACTGTTGCTGATGAACTAAATGCATGCCTTAAATCATCAAATTTGTGGCAGTACGTAAAGACACTCCACTTAACAACTAACATGCGAGTATTTTTGCAACAAGATGAAACTGCAAATGTGTTTGCGAAGCAGTTGTTAGACATTGGAAATAATAAAGTTGCAGTGGACACCTCGACCGGATTCATCACATTACCTACAGATTTCTGTCACATCATAGACTCAAAAGTGGAGCTTATTCAGAGAGTTTTCCCAGATATAGCGCAAAAGTTCAATAACCATAATTGGCTGGGTGAACGAGCAATATTAGCAGCGAAAAATAAAGGTGTCGAGGATCTTAATGCGACCATTCAGAATTTTCTTCCAGGACAGTTGGTTTCCTTCAAATCAGTCGACACCGTAATGAACCAGGATGACGTAATCAACTATCCCACTGAGTTCTTAAATTGACTGGAATTGCCTGGGTTACCACCTCACAATTTGCAGTTAAAAGTAGGATCAGTTGTCATCATGCTGCGTAACATTAATCAACCTCGACTATGCAGTGGAACAAGACTGGCTATGAAAAGACTGATGAATAACGTCATTGAGGCGACAATCATAAAAGGAAAATACAAAGAAGAGAATGTGTTGATCCCGCGGATACCGATGATTTCAAACGATTTCCCATTCGATTTTAAACGCTTACAATTTCCAGTACGTCTGGCCTTTGCGATGACCATAAATAAATCGCAAGGACAGTCGTTAGAAGTTTGTGGAATCAACTTGGAGTTTCCATGTTTCGCGCATGGACAATTATACGTCGCGTGTTCGCGCGTCGGTAAACCGTCTTCTTTGTTTATTTACGCACCACAAAACAAAAAAAATATAGTTTATGAGAAAACTTTAAATTAATTAACAGACAGAATTTTAACAGTGTGTGTCTGTGAATATCAAATTTAAACTTTATAAATAGCCAGTATTTCAGGAAAACTCTGTTTTCTAAGTAAACAACATGATGTATCGAATATAATAAAACTTCATGCTTTATTTAATAAATGCTTTTTTATTAAATACGGATTCGATTTGTTTGTTTTAAAATCAATTATGTTTAATTATCGATGAGGCAGTACGAAGTCTGCCGGGACACTAGTATGTAATATTTTTCTTGTGTGTTGCTCCCTAAATTTTTTAACTAATTATTTCTGGAGCATGTACCAGAACTTTATGTACAGATGGTGGCATGTAGTACCATGGGTACAACTTAATGAGTTCTTTTGCCGTGTCAAGTGCATAATCTCCAAATTTCTCTATGTTTATTTTATAACCAGATGATATGCATTGTAAAAATGATGAACACCTAATTAAAACATTTTCATTCAATCCTGTAATTTGATTAAAAACTACACATGTTGTGGATTTCAGAATTGCGTTTGCGTTGTTTCTTTTTTAAATTAAAACCTTATTGGTCTACAGTGATCTATCAAGCTCTGTACCTCTACTTGCGGTTCGCTGTCACTGATGTTCTCAGGATAGCTTGATGCTTTGGCTGCCAGAAGCTTTTCGTAGCTTGGTAATAAGTTATTCGACGTTTTACTATTTATAAATGTGCGTATAGTCAAATATTGATGTTTGCTCAAATTTGTTTCCACGAGAAGAAAACGCTGGGTGGGATGAGTTGCAGGAACGTAGGGCAGAAGCAATAGATTCATCGGCTTGTGCTATCTCAGCAAATCTACGACGTTTTGTTCTATTAGAAGACTCCATAAAATCTATTTACGGCCGACCAGTTTCTTTGGGTGTAGAATGGGACATCTTATGAGCACAGCGCAATGAAATCCTCTCCTTCTCATTCAGCCAAACACCTTGATATTGAATCACTGAACATTTCTTGCGACCGTACTTTGCCCAAAATGTTGCTATTCTTTTACATATGTACGTAAGTCGTTTCGACAGATCATCCAGTTTGGTAATGTACCCTTTTTTTCAATTTCGTTGTTTGTTTGTTTTTTTTTTACGTTAGTTCAGACATCCGCAAATTTTCGCAGCTAAACTAAACGCATTTATTACCGTAAAAGTCAGACGATTACAATGACATATAACTCCGTTGTGGAATTTCGTGGACACACAACTAAAAATCCAACTAAACACAAAAAAAGACATTCACAAAACACTTAAAAAAGATTAAGGTGTTATATCTACTTGTAATTTTCAAAAAAATTAAAAAATTTTTTTTGCATATATTGAATGAACATATATTTAAAAATATTGTGTAAAAATCGATCCGGCAATTAGTTTCAAAGAAATTGGCTAATATGTGAAGACACATATGCGCATTTTAACTAAGATTTAACAGTTCTGTAAACTTTAACAGCGTTTTTTTCGAAACTATGTTTTCAAAGTCGGTGAGCAAGATTTCTTGGAAACGGCTTAACCGATTGGATTGAAATTTTCATACGATATTCTTAGATATTTTTTAGGTAATGATCGAAGGAAAAAGGATTCTGAAAATTATTTCCATTTTTAAGCCACTTCAAAGTCAAAAATTTTCGAAAAATCCATTTTTGTTATTAGGAAGCCGCCACTTTGTTAAAAATCGAAATTTTGACTAATCCTTCGATCATTACCCGAACTCATCTATTCTCTTTAAAAATCTTTTGGATTTTTGCAATTCGAATAATAAGGACCAGAGATATACTGCTCACCGCAAGACACCTTTTTTCGGAGAACCTCCTGAAATAAAGTATTTACTTCCCAATAAATAGGTAATCGTTTTAGGTTTTAAAAGGCACGTCTGTGCTCTTTTGTGGTTTTATTCCGAATCCCTTAATATACGTATCAAATGCTTATGCTGCTTATTGGCAGCTACAAAATGTATATGTATATATATAGAGAGAGAGAGAGTGTACTCACATGTTTGGTCACTCATTCTTGGAGTGAGCAAAATGCAAGCTCAGCATATTCAGGCTGGCTTGCCAGCACAGTTCATTTATGTAAGCACATATATACAGAACGAAATGTATGCATGCAAGTTTGCGTACATACATACAATTGTTCTTATATATGAATATATATTTATAATTATTTATTGCTTGCAACAGAGTGTTACAAGCTGTGCTGAATGATTTTAATTATATCATGTGAATACACTACACCTCCCCTTTTTAAAAAAATAACGTAATCTAATGAAGTTATTGTAAAATAATTTTTGACGTCAGTCAATGAATATTTAAATTTTTTCCTTACATGTATGCTTTTTTTTTTTTTTTTTATATAGCAAAATTTTTTTTAAAATTTTTTTTTTTTTTTTCTTCATTCCTTTCTTTTTATATATATAAAAATAAAAATTTGTATATATGCAAATAATTTTCTTACTCTTATTTATTATTATTTTTTTTTTTGAATGTATACGTGTTAGGTTTTAGCAAAATAATAAAAATTTCCTTTTATTTATAAATTTTTAACCTATCCTTATGCACTCTTTGTGCTTTATTTCTTTTATCTCTAATTAAAATGTTATCCCTATCTTCTATTGATTCTACTTTATATGGGCCTAGATACTTAGATTCTAACTTATGGCCCGTTTCGTTTCTTAAAAGAACCCTATCACCTATTTCTAGTTCAAAATCATTTATTTGTCTATCATATACTTCTTTATTTTTTTCCTTATGCTCTTCTAGCATAAGCCTTGCCCTTTTATAGGCTTGCTCTAATCTAAACTTAGCTTCTCTAGCATAATCATCTACATTATATAATGGACTTATATTATTTATAGAGTTAAATTGTTTTGGCAAATTGTTTTGTTTGCCAAAAACTAACTCATATGGACAATAACCATGTGCCATAGAGGGGGTCGTGTTAAAACAATATGTAAAATATTGGAGCCAAACATCCCAGTCAGTTTTATCGACTGATATATATGAACGGATGTATTCATTAAAAGTTCTATGACTTCTTTCCACTGTTCCCACGGTTTGGTGGTGATGTGCAGTAGACGTTATGTTGTCTATTTTTAGATATTTGCACAGATCGCTTATTATTGAATTTTTATATTCAGTGCCCATGTCCGAAATGAACGTCTTCATTGGACCGTACTTTAATATAAAAATTCAAATATTGCTTTCGCAATGGTATTAGCCTTCTTATTTTGAACAGGGATGGCTACCAAATACTTTGTAAGGTCACAGATCAGGGTTACTGCATATTCGTTACCATTTTCAGATTTTGGTAGTGGACCTATAGTATCCACTATTACTCTGTCAAAGGCACTCATAGGCGTTTCTGTTATAGTTAATGGGGTCTTTGTATGTTTAGTCGTTTTTGACTTTTGGCATTTTGGACAACTACGTATGTACTCTTTTATTTGACGCGTCATGTTTTTCCAATAGTAGTGTCTTTTTATTTTTATTAATGTTTTTGTTATGCCATTATGACCACCTTGTATTGGATCATCATGGTTTTCAGACAAAATTGCTTCTTTTTCTTTTTCATTATTTATTATGGTCACCGGGTTGAGTAGCGCTACTCTTAATGATTTCAATTTATCATTGCCCATTTCTTTAAAAGTATCTATTGAAATAAATTCAAAGATCTTTTCCCACGGTGCCGTTTTGATATGGCTTATTTTTAATATACCGGCTTGCTTTTCAAGCCTTTGAAAGAACTGACCTAAGTCAAGTTTTTCATTAGTATATAGGTCGCCAATATCAATTCTTACAATAACTTTATTTCCGTGTTTCAAGTAACACAGTTTATTTGTTATATGCAAGGCCACTACTTTTCGTACCTCGTCATTATTTATAACTTGGTAAACGTTGGGCATAGAAGCATTTGGAGTACTTTGCCTTGGCAAAGTCTCTTTTTCTTTTCCTGCGCAGGATTTATTTTGTCTGTACTGTTGCCTGGTAGTGACTTTCAGGACTTTATTTTGAATGTCTTTTAACTCGGTTATTGTGATCCGAGATAGGGCATCTGCCACGAAATTGTCTTTTCCCTTTAGATACTCAACTGTGAAGTCGTATTCTTCCAGTTCAAGCCGCATGCGAGTCAATTTTGAGCTAGGATTTACCATGGAAAATAAATATGTTAAAGGTCTGTGGTCTGTTTTTATCGTGAAATGCTTGCCATAAACATATGGTCGAAAATGCGTAATGGCCCAATGAATGGCTGCTAGTTCTTGTTCCGTTGTGCTCTTATTACTTTCACCTTTGGTGAATGAACGCGATGCATAAGCGATTGGAAGTTGGAGTCCATCTCGGTTTTGGGTTAAAACCGCTCCACACGCTTGTTTTCTTGCATCTGTGATTATGCAAAATTCTTTGTTAAAATCGGGATATTGTAATATGGTTGGCCGCATTAAATTTTCTTTAAGATATTGGACTGCATTTTGGCATTCAATTGTCCACTCAAAGGGAACATTTTTTTTTACATAATCGAGTTATGTGCCGGGAATAGTCGGCGAAATTTTTAATAAAACGTCTATAATAGTTGCAAAATGCAACGAACCGTCTAGCGCTGTCCGCATCATGTGGGACTGGATAATTCTTAATGACATTATATTTTGTGTCATCAGGTAAAATTCCTTTATCTGTGCACTTATGACCTAGAAAAGTCAATTCGCTCATAAAAAATGAACATTTTTCTGGATGTAATTTGAGGTTGTGTTTCCGACATGTATTGAAGACATCGTTAAGATTTTTTAACATGTGTTTTTCAGAACAACCAATAACTATTAAATCATCCATATAAAGGAATGCTTGGGACGGATCTAGTCCCGAGAATGCGATAGTCATCATTCTCTGAAATGAATTAGGCGCTATCTTTAGGCCAAATGGTAATCGCGTGAAGCGATAAGAGCCGTTGCTTGTTGAAAATGACGTTATATTTCTTGAACTTTCTTCAAGTTCGATTTGGTGGAAGCCTGACATTAAGTCAAGACATGAGAAGTATTTAGCTCGGCCTAGTTGGTCTAGTATGTCCTCAATTCGAGGAAGAGGAAATTTGTCGGCCAATAATTTTTTATTGATTTGACGATAGTCAATAACTAATCGCCATTTCTTGTCTTCCGAGCCAGGTAATGATTTTTTCGGAACAAGAAGCAGTGGGCTATTATATTCAGACACAGATGGTTCAACTATATTGTTGACTATTAGTTTTCCAACCTGCTTTTAGATTTCTTCCTTTTGACTATGCGGGCTCCGGTAGTTTTTGATATATACCGGTTCTTCGTCTTTTAGTCTCAATTTTTGTTTATAAAAATTATTTGTTGTGATTGATTCGGTCTCAAGTCCAAATACATCACTATATTTGGTGCATAGTTGGGTTAATTGTTCTTTAAATTGGAGCGGAAAATTTTTAGTTAGCTGGGACATTACCATATTTTCCCTAGCTTTAGGAGTGGTTGGAACAACATCGTAGTTCGAAAATGGTTCTGACTTTAAAGTGTTTATCTTTATTATTTTGTCAGAATTGGTTGCATTTAGCAAACGGACAACTGTATTTCTATTTGTTGCCAATGTATTTGCAACGAAAATACCTGGTTGAATTTCCTGATTGGGAATCAACACAACGTCTTCACTCAAGGTGAGATTAATTTGTCGGACTACTTGGGATCTTGCTGGTATGAAAATTGCGGTGTTACCAGAATTGTATGTTATTGGAACATAGATAGGAAATTTTAAATTATCTGGTCTTAGTATTAACCAGTCTTCAGACGCTTTGCAGTCGATTTGGCAGTTGAATCTTTTGATGAAATCAATGCCAATTATACCATCACTTGGTATTGAAAAATCAGACTGTACAACATGAAAGTCGTGTGGGATTATGTATTTAGAGGTTTGAATCTCTAAGGATGCTAGGCCTTTGGACTTTATTGCTCCTTTACCAATGCCTTGAATGTTAATTTTGTGATTCGTGTCGATGTCATTTAGAACATCTGAATCTTCTTTGAGAATTGAAATATCTGCACCAGTATCGATTAAAAATGTTAATTTTTTATTTGTTTCGACATTAAAAAATGAAACAAATATATTGAGATTAAAACTAATTTCATGCACATGTTTTGTGCTTACTCTTCTGTATCTAAAGGGTTTTGCGTGTTTCCCGTTTCATTGTGGGATACGCGAATATTTCTGCTAGGTATGTTTCTTCTAGCGTTATTATTATATTGGTGTTGGGACTGTCCCCTGTTATGGGGCTGTCCTCTGTTTGACCGGTAATTGTTGGAATTATAGTTGGCATTGTAGTTACCCTGGCTGTTGCCTCTACCACGTTGGTAGTTAGAGTAATACCTGCCTCTATTATTTCTCCCACGCTGGTACAATATGGTACTGGGACTCCCAGTCGTTTGGGTCATGAGACGGATATATTTACCCATAGCATCACCAAAACGACTAAAGTGTCCAGCTTCCAATATAGTACGAACTCGCTCATGCTGACATTGGAGGATTAGCGCCTCCATAGCTTCTTTTGTGGCGAATTCCTCAGCGTTGTCGGGATCTAAACCACGGTCAATGAAAGCGGCTTCAAGTTGCTTCCGCAAATTGTCAAGCTCCATAGCATACTCTGAAGCTGTTTTACCCTTTTGTTGGGCATTCAATAACTTAGCCTTTAAAACGTCAGTGGATTCGCCTCTAACGTTATTATTCAATTTCTGTATTATACCTGTTATTGTAGTCTCGTTTTGGACTTTATACAGGATAGAGCCAGTAATTTTGGACTTAATGACCTCAACGGCCAAATCCTCCTGGTCTCCTTTAGTTCGTTCGACAATTCTCAATGCCGTAACGAAGCGATTGAGTGAGGTCTTTTGACCATCGAACTCAGGGACCGAAGACGACACTTGTCTTACGTATTCCCTATCGGCAGCTATTTTTTCTGCCATTGTGCAATTAAAATTTGTTTGTCTGGGCAAGGTGTCTTCGTTTAGAACTATCGTTGTATCCAGGTCAGATACTTCAGCAAACTCAATATTGTGTTTTGCTAACGCCGAGACAGACTTGTCTTTGCATTCGTTGTAAAATGCGTTGGCGGCACACTTATGACCTTCTGTTAGATTATCAAAATGTTTCTTTAGTAATAATCTAATTTGCTGTAATGTGGTCTGAATAATATTTGTGTGTTTCTTAAGAGTGTTTGGACCAATTGTCCTATCTTGAGTAATACACTTAATTGACCTAAATAGTTCTTCTTTTAGAATTCTGGCCTGTGCAACTATTACTTGCCAGTCGGTCATTCTTTAAATGTGAGAGGGGAAAAAAAAAATTCATCTCAGTTCTTCTATATATTTTTTTTTTTTTATGTTGTGCTTCATCCATTAGATAAAAGCGAAAAGTACCTGCTGCGTTTGTATAACAGCATATGTTAGGTACTGTAAGGATAAAGCACATTGCTACCCTGCTGTTTCCCTGGATTGGGAAATTTTCTCCCGTTTTATCCAGGTATGTTATATAAATAGTAGCCAGATCTAAGGCGCGATGAGGTGAGCTACTTTGTTCGCTCTTAAAAACGTCTAGTAAATCAGTTTCTATACTCGGGTTCCTATCTTTAATCTTCGCGAAATATTCATCTAACGACATTTTTTTCCTCCTTTTTTTTTCCGCAAAGCAAAAATTTTTTTTTTTCTCTTTTTTTTTTAAACCTTATCTAAATCATTAGCCCTGCTAGTATATTTTTTCTTTAAGCACCTATTGTGCATTCTGTAAATTTTAATTAGCATGTTGATGCTCATTAGTATTATTATTACGATCAATAAGATCGTAATTGTTGTAAGACCTTGTGTCTCTACTTCTACTCTATTGATCACATTGGCAGTGGAATCCACTGTTTTCGTGTCAATTAAACCCATTTTGGGTTTTAGGGAAGCTACCTTGAAAAAATTCGATATTTCTTCTGTAATAACTGTATTTAAAATTTTTCCAAAATCTACCTTTTTTTTTAAACTATCCATAAAAGTTATGAGTCGCTAATCGTACTCATACCTAAAACGTATACATTATAAAAGAAAAGAAATTTTTTTTTTTTTTTTTTTTTTTTGAGATTTTTTTGAATTTAATATTTTAAAATGTTTTTTTAAAAATTGAATTTTAAAGAATGCAATGGGATGTACATTCAAACATGTAAAACTGCATATATATATATAAAATAAAGGAGTGTGATATCAGTTATTGATATCCACTTTAAATGATCAATAGATCATTGAAAAATTAATTATTTAATAATGACTCATAACATTGTATGAGCATACATGAAGTAATCAATTTAGATATTCAACTGCTTATAGCAGTGACAGAGACGTGGAAGTTAGAAGTGATAGTGCATGTGGTTGGCACACAATTCAGGTTTACATTTCATTAAATATTTTACAATTCATACTCCAACCACATGTGTTAGTAATAGCCTAAGTTTTTTTTTGTTAGTATTTTTCAAGCAGCGTTTGCACGCATCGGCTTGAGGGTTTAATTAAATTTAGATGAATGAGATGATTTTAGGTTATATAAACATAGTAAAAAAAAAATTTTAATTAATATATATGAATGTTAATATTAAAGGCAAAATCGGAAATCCGATTTGCGTTACTTTGCACCACTGCATAGTTCGACTTCTATGTGTTTAAGACTCTCTATGTAGAGTTGTCGGTCTTCCTCAGGCAAAGTTGTAATTTTTAACATATCCTGCACCAATCGTCTCTGGCGCAGGAGGGCGATTCTTTTTCCGCCCCGCTTCTTCCTTCTCTGTATCGGTTTAATGGGTTGCTGTCGAGCCCGGTACTCAGTTATTGTGAGTGGGCGTGGTCCATCGTTTGGATACACCACTAGAGCTTCTTCTAGTGTGGGTGCATCCCTTTGCTCAACAGGAGCAGCACTTTCGAACGTCACTGTGTCTGTTTTCTTTCCCTTGGTCTGGATTGGTACGCCAGACGGTGCCGATGCTGGCTGCATAGGCGTCCTCTATGGTGGTGCTCATGTACATATATATTTTTTTTTTTTTTTATTTTGTGTTGGGCGCATGTATATTCTTCTACAATTTTTCGCAGAGTAGGTGGATGTGTGGGCGGTTGTTTGACTTTTTTTTTTTTTTTATCGTTTTTTCATATTTTCAACTTCGGCATGTATCTTGACCGAGTTGTTTTCAATTTATAAAATTTGTGCTGCTTAACAGCTTTAGTAGTCTTTTGACCACACATGCCACTCTACTCACTGCGTTTTTCCATTTTTCTCCTGTTATGTCCCTCGATGTCCAGGTCGGGAATTTTGACACTTTTATTTTTTTTCTGATTGTATTAGTGACATCCTGTCACGGTCGCCATGAAATAAAGTATTTACTTCCCAATAAATAGGTAATCGTTTTAGGTTTTAAAAGGCACGTCTGTGCTCTTTTGTGGTTTTATTCCGAATCCCTTAATATACGTATCAAATGCTTATGCTGCTTATTGGCAGCTACAAAATGTATATGTATATATAGAGAGAGAGAGAGAGAGAGAGTGTACTCACATGTTTGGTCACTCATTCTTGGAGTGAGCAAAATGCAAGCTCAGCATATTCAGGCTGGCTTGCCAGCACAGTTCATTTATGTAAGCACATATATACAGAACGAAATGTATGCATGCAAGTTTGCGTACATACATACAATTGTTCTTATATATAAACTTATTACTATTATTTCCTGCTTGCAACAGAGTGTTACAAGCTGTGCTGAATGATTTTAATTATATCATGTGAATACACAACACTCCAGGAGCTACGCGTTCCAATATTTTTTGAAAAACGTAACAAATTCTAAAATTTCATTAAATTTTCTATATGATCCTTTCTTTTATGTTTTCATTCGTCACAAAAAATTTTCAATAATGCACGATATTTTGGGCTTACAAGTAGATATAGCCCCTTAAAACAAATAAATTAATAACAAGGGAACATTTTAATTAGTTGGTTAATTATGAATATCAGAATTTCAAGTAAATAACTTCAACTTTAAAATTCATGTTAGAGAATTTAATGTTATACACTCAATATGACGTCCGACCTGTTTGAAATACAATTTTAAATGTATAAATATCAAAGAAGCTAACTTCTGCTCTGCCGAAGTTTGTATACCCTTGCAGCAAAATAATTGGTATAAATGTTTAACAAAATCAAAAAAAAAAAACAAAAAAGAAAAAAACACATTTAAAAATTTTCACTTCTTCACCGAGCATTGAACCATCAAACACCGAAGCCCATCGTGCCAACGATCTCCACATACTACACCACCGTCCTAATTCGATATATATGCAAACCCATTGCATCTCGCTCTGTCAATTTTGTTCTGTGCAACAACACAACGCAAATGTTTCTGTCTCTCTCACACACCGCGTGGTGACGAATTTTTGTATATGTGTGTGTGTGCGTGATTGCTTGGAATTTGTTTTTGTTTCTTTGCTGCCAAAGAAAATTGCTTATTTTACTCGAGGTACCTCCACGTTTTAGTTAATAACTCCGGTGATAATTATCCGATCCGTCTAATTTTTAAACTTGATCTGGATGATCGATTAAGGAACTTAACTTTTCATGTTTCAACCATGTAGCTTAAAATTTAAGCTCGAAAACGTCTGGCTAAACAGACAGACGGACGGACGGACAGACGGACATGTCTCAATCGACTCGGCTATTGATGCTGATCAAGAATATATAAACTTTATGGGGTCGGAAATGTATATTTCTATGCGTTACAAACATCTGACCAATTTTATAATACCCTTTGCAAGGGTATAAAAATCTTACTGAGCGCTGCAGCTGCGCGAAAACGATTTCAATGCTATTTTTAAAATGCCCCGTTACAAATCCAGATAAAAGCGGTTGCCATTCAGAAGTTTGGACATTTATTAGACAATATGATTAAATTTTGTCAACATATTTTGTGATTGATTTTTTAACTTTTGATCAATGGGCGCAACCACTGTGGGACGTTGCCTCGTATTTTTTGTTTATAAAAGGCAGAATGGTACCGGATCTGGCAGGTAGCTCACTCTCTTGCAAAGATGGATGCATGCGGGCGAGGTGGTTTTGTAAATTTATGGTATTTCCACTTGTTTTACATACTTTTCCACACTTTCTGCATACCGCCATAATTTGACTTTTCAAAAAACTTCCACACTTTTGATTTTTTTGGTGTTCCCTCGTGCTTATTCTCCTCTTCGGAATCAATGGCTTCATCCACCGCCACGCCTAAAACGAACACAAACTTTATTTTCATGTCATTTCATTGCGGTATGTCAATCATACTTACGTTTTCTGATAACAAACTGGTCCATTTTTTCTATTTTCAGTCATTTAAACTAAAAGAATTCAATTTTAAAAAAATTTTCCAAATTAAATATATGTGCTACTTACTCAATTAACGCCAAAGCAAAAAATTACCATTTTTCCGATATATCGATAATACCAAAAAAAACATCGATATTATCCGAAAGTTCAAGAAAATCGATAATATCGATACAGCTGCGATATTTTTTCAGCACTACTGCACATGCAACAACAATGAGTTGGCGAGAGCGATTTTAAAAACGGTAAGAAGTACAAACGCAAGAGCAAAGATCAAAAACAACAACACTGCTGTAAAAAGTTTTGTTGTTATTACAAAGAATAAGTTCAATGCTTTGGTTTTGCGTTTGTTTATTTAAACAAACAAAAAGCGCAAAGTTAAAATTCATATAACAAAATGTTAAGATTATTATTGCTAAGTAATCAGCTGAATTTTTGGGTAGGCGCGATGAGTTTAAAACCGAAAATAAAAGAAAGTATGCAAGAGCACAGAAAAACACGTCAATCCACGATGAAATGTGTAAAATCACAATAAAAAAATTAAGGCAAAACCCAATGGTTTTTTTTTTTTCAAAAAGGTAAGCATATCGACTGTTCCTGGCTTTAAGGATGCACGTCGTGCGTTGACAATTATTCCAGCTTTGCTGAACATTCGTTCACTTTCGGGAGATGTTGCCGGAATACACAAATATTTCTTTGCCAGAGCTTGAAGAGCTACGTCGTTGTTGGCGTTCTGAAAAAATTATGCATTTTTCATGAATATAACAATATTATTTCTGCATTAGTGCAATATTTACCTTCCAATACATTAGAGGATCCTGATTCTCATCCAGATTTCGACTCGTGTAGTAATTCCTCAGGTTAACAATTGAGTCAGCTCTGTCATTTTGGATTTTTTGGTCTAAGTTTTTTTTGACCCGCTGAAAAAATGGCCGGCTGGGTCCGGTTGATTCAATTGGAACTGTTGACGTATCTTTTGGTCGATGCATTAATTTATTTAAAAGTGTCACTTCGTTTTCCAGAAGGGTGTAGAAAACCCTTCTTTTTTGATCCGCGGATCTAGGAGCGTTCCCATCCTAGTTGGTTTGCGGAACTCATTATCATCAAGTCGTGATTTTATCTTATTTACCAAAAGCTCACGCATTTCTTGACCTTCTTTTGTCAGCAATGTATTTTTAAAACACTCCATTTTGTCTAAGAGCTCACAGACTAGAGGGATTATAAGTGATATTGTTACAGTATTGGCAGAACACGATTTTTTTGTTGCAACATCGAATGGCTGTAACAGATTTACGATGTCTTGCATAATGTCGATTTTCTCTGCAGTCAAGGGTGGCGGTGACTTTACCGTGCTCAAAAGGACCTTTGCAAGGGCATCTTTCGTTGCCAGAATCCGCTCTAGCATTGCAAAAGCACTATTCCATCTAGTGGGCATTTCCTGCTTTAGACTGTAGGTCTTAGCCGCTGGCAATTGCGCTTCCCGAAACTTAGCGTATGTTATGTTGCTATGCTTTATAAAAGTTACAATTCTTTTGCATTTTGCAACTATTATTTGCACATTATCTAAACCGAGGCAATCCTTCACTATTAGGTTGAGTGTATGCGCAAAACAAGGCAAATATCTTTTCTTTATTATCTCGCACATTTTAATTATCGTTCTATCATTATCAGTGACAATGGCTGCAACTTTATTAAATAAATGCCACTTATTCAAAACACTTGTTAATGAGTC
This sequence comes from Drosophila saltans, assembly GCA_018903575.1. Classification (NCBI taxonomy): domain Eukaryota; kingdom Metazoa; phylum Arthropoda; class Insecta; order Diptera; family Drosophilidae; genus Drosophila; species Drosophila saltans. The sequence goes on from JAEIGH010000108.1 coordinate 199,594, forward strand.
TGCAATATTTTGTGCACTGTGATTGGTTTCCTCATTTAACGTGTTAGTCGACAACACAGTAGAACGTAATAAAAACTGTGAATCTACAAAGTGGCATGTCACTGTAATATAGGACTCACTTGCCAATGGAGTCGCGATCCAGCTTCCATAGAGAACAGACGTGTCTACGCATCAACAGTGCAATTTACAAAACTGTGCAGAAGAACAAAAAAAAAAAAAAACAACAAAGACAAGTCCAAAATTGGCACGAACAACCAGTGCAGTGAAAGTTCAATGCTCCCAGAATACAGCTAACTAATACTGCCTCCCATGCACTTTCTAAGTGCAATAAACAAGTGAGCCATAAAACAACAACAACAAAGTTAGAAACAAGTAAGCCTGGAAGCAGGCAGCTACTAGCCGCCTGTCTTCGATAAAACACCATGAGCAAAAGCAATCTAAACGCTTCTAAAAATATTGCCTATGAGGCAAAATACGATCAAATATTCCCTCCAATGGATAGCTCTCCAACTGTCTCTCCCCAAGGGCTCAGTAACTCTAGGTCAATTACTCCTGACATTAACCACCAAATATTAGTAGCAGAACTCATAAAAGTACCTGCAGTAAAACGGCAGCTATCTAATAGGAAAAGCGAAAATCGCAATAAAGTTACCCGTCAAAGTTCTAGGTCTCCAGTGCTCTTAAATAACAGGTACGCTGACCTGAGTACAGATGACTCGGACGATGAATTAGACGCTTTAGTCCAAGAAATTGATGACAATACTCCAACGACCAGTAAAGGTACTAGCAACAATGATTTTGCATCTAAATATAAGGTCCTATTAGCCAAAAACAGGCAAAAACAGATGAAAAGCAACAGCATCAACAACAACAAAAAACAGCAGAAAGCAAAATTCCACCTATAGTCGTGCCAAATGTATGCGAAATTTCAAAGTTTCAGTTGGTAATACAACAGTGCATTGCTGCAGATAGATATCATCTCAAAAGCTCAGCCAATTGTGTTAGAGTCTTTTGTAAAGATAGTGAAGGGTACCGGCAGATGATAGCCCATTTAAAAAAGTATGAAATTCTATTTTATTGTTACCAGCTTAAAGAGGATAAAGCTTATAGATTTGTACTAAGAGGTCTACATCCTACTACCTTAAATAGTGAGCTAACAAATCAACTGATAAGTATGGGCCACGAAGTCAGAAGCGTCTACAACCCGATTAGTAAATTGGATAAGAAACCACTGCATCTTTTCTTCGTCGAAATGGAACCGAAGAAAAATAACAAGGAGGCCATGAAAATAGATTTGATTTGCAGTCAAAAAGTAAGGGCGGAGCCGCCCCGTAAATTTCACGACATCCCACAATGCCATCGATGCCAGGAATTTGGACATACAACAAAGAGTTGCAACATAAAATATCGCTGCGTAAAGTGCGGAAGCAATCATAAAACAACCGATTGTTCAAAATCACGCGACTCACCACCAAAATGTGTGCACTGTGGTGGCGCCCACACAGCAAATTATAAAGGCTGTGGTCACTACCAGACACTATTAAAAAGAAGCCAGCCAGCTAACCGTAGAAAGGAAAATGAGATTTTCGGTTACCTTCCTAACATCAAAAACCATCAAATCTATCACAGTGGACATAATGAAATACCGGCAGAATTTAAACAAGCTGATCTATTCCAGCAACTCATCCTTTTACAGCAACCAAGTCAACAACAAATAGTGGAATTCATGACGGATATGAAATCTACTATGACAATGATGATGCAGCTGATACAACAGCAGCAGCAAATTCTCCTAAAAATTAAATAATGCCCCTGAAAATATGCTGGTGGAATGCCAAAGGTCTGCAGGGAAAACTGCAGGAGCTGGAAGTACACCTACATCATAAAAGCATAGACATCATGCTAGTCTCCGAAACCTTTAAATGTAATCAATTAAAAATCCAAGGCTACCAGCACTACAATACACATGGAACTGGAGTTAACAGAAACGGTGGAGCGTCTATATTTATAAAGAGCAACCTGCAACAATACCAGTTACCATCTGTCTGCGAAACTGAAATACAACTTGGCTCTGTTATGGTATCCACTTACGAAGGTCACCTAGAAGTTGCGTCGATATACTGCCCTCCCGAGTCGCGGTTTACAAACCTTTTGGCAGAAAGGAGTACGAAGGCTATTGTTGCTGGAGACTGGAATGCCAGACATGAGCTCTGGGGAAACACAATAAGAAATACCAGGGGAGTTCAGCTCTGTAAAGCTCTCAATAACAGCCCTTTTAACGTCCTTGCTACAGGTGCCCCTACACACTATCCGAGAAACCAAATGTCACGCCCAACGGCGATTGATTTTGCAGTCTACAGAGGTATTATCTCAAGTCGACTCCAGGTTGAAGAGCTAGCAGATTTAGATTCCGACCGCATACCGATTCTAGCTGTTTTCGCTGATAGCCCAATCATAGTGGAACCAAAACTCATGCTGTCGCCCATCGGATCAGACATCTCATCGTTCAGAAGGCATCTTCAGGATACGGTTAGACCCGAAATGGAGATAAACTCAGCAGAGGATATTGAGTATGCAGCGAATAGGCTGGTCATGACCTTATAGATGCTAGAACCATTAAAACCCTACCTGACAATTGCTTAGAGTTTATTGTTAAGCTGTTCAATGCCATGCTAAAACTCAACTATTTTCCTAAAATATGGAAAAGAGCAACAATTACCATGATCCCAAAACCCGGAAAGCCCATGGACAAACCTGAGTCATACCGTCCGATAAGCCTACTGCCTGTACTTTCAAAAGTATTCGAAAGAATACTTCTTGCGAGGGTATTGGTTGAGCTTGAGACTCGAGAAGCCCTTCCAAACCATCAGTTCGGTTTTAGAAGCCAACACAGTGCACCGGAACAGGTACACAGAGTGGTAAGTCACATACTAGAATCAATTGAGAAAAAGATGTACTGCTCAGCGGTCTTCCTTGATGTGAAGGAAGCTTTTGATAGAGTCTGGCATCTAGGTCTTCTTGAAAAAATAAAACGAAACCTCCCAGAAGGCATATACATATAACATCATTAAAAGTTATATAAGTGAACGTACATTTGCTGTAGCGTTAGAGGGAACAACGTCAAGTGAACGAAATATAAAAACCGGTGTGCCTCAAGGCAGCGTACTGGGACCAGTGCTCTATACCATCTTCACCTCAGACATGCCAGCACCAAGAAATGATGTGCAAATAAATTCCGAGGACATGCTTATTGCTACCTACGCAGATGATACAGCGGTAATTGCAAGATCTAAGTGCGAGCACGACTGCGCTGATATGTTGCAAGAGTACCTACAGACATTTGAAAGGTGGGCCAGGCGCTGGAACATAGGCATAAATGCTGATAAATCGAGGAATTCTACATTTACCTTGCGCAGAAAGGACTGCCCTGATTTGTTTTTTGGAGGAGAAATTATTCCTAAAGTGAGAAAAGCGAGTTATCTGGGTATCACTCTAGATAGGCGGCTTACATGGGCACATCACATCACTGCAGCTATCAAAAAAACCACACTCAAAATGGGCAAACTTTACTGGCTGTTCAATTCAAAAAGTGGGCTGAGCTTACAAAATAAAATCACGCTTTATAATTCAGTGATTAGATCTACTTGGCAATATGGTGCCCAACTATGGGGAACTGGTTCGGCTAGCCAAATAAAAAGGATTCAAACGAAACAAAACATAGCCCTTCGAATCATTGCGGGAGCACCATGGTTTGTAAGAGGCAGCACCCTGCATAATGATCTGCAAATTCCATACGTCCAAGATACCATCAACGCAGTCGCCATTGGACACCCTTCTAGACTTCAAGACCATCCGAATGACCTGGCAAGGCAACTTTTGTCAAACACCAGGAGACGCAGGCTGAAAAGAATTCACCCGACTGACATCACCAATAGAAGCTGGCACAAAATGCTACACCCTCCATAGGACGGCTTTGAGTTCAACTGCAACTACAACCCAACATATGTATATAATTCGTTAATAGAATTAAGTAGTACAAGTTATACTCAAATAAAATAGTTAGAAGAACATATATATATATAACTAGTTGACCCGGCGAACTTCGTACCGCCTTAGAGTTAGGATTCATTTAATGCAGTTGTGAATAATGCAACTAATTCATTGTGTTGATGGAAAAATGTTTGAAGTTGTTCCACAATGTATCTTTTCACTGAGTTGTTGTGTGCGCAACGCTGATCGACTTCTCTTGCTGAATTGCCCATAAAATATATTTGCAAAAATTTATAGTCTTGATTAGGCATTGGCAATAAGAATCCTGTTCGATGATATATTTGACCCTGAATCTGCAAGAATATAAATATATTGTATACCAAATTTTAACACCATGTGGCTCGCAAAATACTGCCACAATACTTTACATCCATGACTTTGCCATAGGTAGTAAAACTAAAAAAATTGTTTACCATTATAATTACTTACTTTGAAAGTAGCCATAAAATTGTCTCGCATAACCTTTGTTGCCCCAAATGATGTCATTTGAAAGCAATTATTGTACTGCTGGATTTGAGTCAAAAAATGATGAGAATCTGGACCAATTCCAGATACCAATGAACGTAGTGGCTCTGGTGGCGGTACCAATGGCGTCAATTTGACTTGGCCGCTGGCGCAACACAACCCAGGGGCTTCATTTTTGAATTTCAATGCCTTGCAATGTGGACACACAATACTCATTTGTCCAATAGCAACAATTTTCGCTGAACTGTAATCAATTGCCACATTATAACTGAATGCAGCTCTGTGGGGATTAAACACAAAAATTTCTATCTTCAAATCGATTCCGTTCAAGTTCATTTCGCGCTTCGCGTTGCTCATCAGTTTGATTTGCTCTTATATATCTTTGATTTGACGTATTTCGAGTTCTGCGGCCTAAGCTTGTACGTCTGGTTGCTGGCATTGTTAAAAACGAAAATTCAATTGCAAATATTATAATTTTATGAATAAGTTTTTGTGGATTTCAAATCGAACTTTTTCTTTATTTGACTCAAACTGATTTCTGTAAACAGATCGATTTTTAAAAGGTTGCTACGACTATTTTGTGTTGTCTTGCCAAAAATTGCGTATAAACCATGGCATGAGAGATTTTCTTAACATTTTTTTAAGTAAGGACCTTCTCCTAATAATAACAAATCAAACAAAAAAGAATTAGTGAAATCGGTCCATCGGTTCACGCGTGATGTCGTGACCAAGGAAAACGGCTTTCATTTTAATATATATATAGATATATAAGTAATGTATACATATATGTTTAGTCAATCTAGTCTAGTGAATTATTCAAAACTAAAGACGAAATGCGTGTTGATTTTTTGAAAACAGACAAACAAATAAAATTAAATAAATATAAAAAAAAAAAAAACTTGCCAATGATGTCCACATATCGGTCGTGATGGCAACATTTTCAGTGGAGTCCAGCATAGTCTTCAAAGCGGTCTTCATTGACACATAGCGGTTCTCCATTTGAACTTTTTTTAACGTCGTTCTAGACGGCAACTCGTAGTGTGGATCCAGCACAATACAAAATTTTTGAAAACTTTGCTCGTCTACAAGGCTAAACGGCTGCATGCTAGTCGCCACAAACTCGGATAATGCGTTGTCGATTTTAGCTTTGCGTTGCGAATTGGAGTCATATTTTTTGTTGCAGAACGGAATAATGCTACCTGATTTTGGAGGTAACTCTGCCTCTCTCAGCGTGGGATGCATGCGGATTATGTGGTTTTGAAGATTTGTGGTATTTCCACTAGTTTTGCACACCTTGCCGCACTTTCGGTACACTGCACTGGCGCCATCCTTTGCCTTGCCAAAGAAATTCCATACTTTAGATTTTTTTGTCGTTCCACCGTTTTTGGTCTCTTCGTCGGAATGATCCTGCGCCGCGCCGAAAACACATGCAAATATGTCTTTCAATTACTACATTTCAATTGTACTTACGTTTCCTGCTCACAAATTGGTCCATCTATCACTTTTTAATTCCCTAAATAAAACCATTGCAATTATTTAAAATATTTTCGAAATGAAATATGTAAATAAGTAACTTACCCCGGCAGCGTCAACGCAAAATGTGACCAGTTTTTCGATATATCGATATTAGGAAAATCGAATCGATATAATCCCAAATTTCGAAAATATCGATAATATTGATATAGCTACGATATTTTTGCAGCACTAGTTCAAAATGCACATTCGTATATCTTCGATATTGATTGTACGATTTCGACTAAATTTGGTCAGATGGTGCATTTTGGCCACAATATTAGATGTGCCAAATAAGAATGTGATTCCTTCAAAACTGCTCTAGTAATTCGTTTTTTCTAAATTGCGGGGGCGGAAGTGGGCGTGGCAAAAATTTTAAACTATCTTAGTTTGCGTAGGCACTAAACAAAATTTCGAACACCCTCGAAATCGCAATCAATTTAAAACAATATTCCCTTTAACATGCAGCAGCAGCGAACGCTGAATGTCGCCTTGGCAATTCAGTACAAAATGCGAATAGCTATATCTCCGACGTTTATTGTCCGATTTGAACGAAATTTGATCAGTTTGTGCAGTTTGACTATATAATTATGTCTACCAAATAAAAATTCGATATTTTTAATACAGCTCTAGTAAATTGATTTTAAAATTTTATTTTTTTATTTGCGGGGGCGGAAGTGGGCTTGGCTAAAATTTGAAACAAACTTGATCTGCCTAGGCATAGGACGGATGTTCACACCAAATTTGGTAGCTCTAGCTCTTATAGTCTCCGAGATCTAGGTGTTCATACAGACGGACGGACAGGCAGACATGTCTCAATCGACTCGGCTGTTGATGCTGATCAAAAATATATATACTTTATGGGGTCGGAAACGCTTCCTTCTGCCAGTTACATACATTTTAGCGACTTTAATATGTACCCTATGGGTACAGGGTATAAAAATGCAGCATGTTTGTGGCGTTGCCATCGGTGACTTTTACATGTACATACAAGTTAAGTTATCCAGATAACCAATCGATGCAGTGTTCCAATAATAAGTCAATAAATCCAATTGTTCAGTTGAACAGTATTCCATTAGGTTGGCTTTGTTATAATATTTCATTAATTAATATACAATGAGATGTTTCCCCCTTCTAGTCGTCAGATAGAATGAAAGCCTAGCTTACAAAGTAAGCGCCAGCAACTTGCTTAAGAAATCAAGCTATCGTCGCCTTGCAACATGGTATCAATAATGCCAACTCCAAACCGAAAGCTTTCGTGTGAGACAACGGATCGTTCCCACATAACAGCTTTATGTGTGACAACAGATCGTTTCCACGTATCAGCATTCTGCATTGGGGCATTTGTGTTAACTTACATATGTAACAATACATATGTACATACATACATATGTATATAAAATATAGACTTAGTTTTAATTTGTTTGTGGCGTTGCACAGTGGTCGGGCATGTATGGAGCGAGCGGCCAAAAACACTTCTGATGGTGATAAAATTCTTAAACTTTTTCTAAAATTTAATAAAAATATAATAAATAAAAAACGCAAAAAAAAATCATTCATGTTCAGCCCCTTACTAAAGTTATACCCTCTGCCTTATATCTTCATATGAAAAAATATCAAAGAAGCTAACTTCGGCTTTGCCGAAGTTTGTATACCCTTGCAGTTTCATTGTTTTATTATTTACTTTAAAAACAAAAATTTTAAAATAATTGGCATTAATGTTTAATAAAATCAAAAAAAAACAAAAAAGAAGAATAACTCAACTAAAAATTTTCCCGGATTCACAGAGAACCGAGCCCACCAAAAACCGAACCATCGTGCGACCGATCCTTACGTACTACGCCACCATCCTCACTTAACTCACTTAAGTTAGTTCGACATATATAGCAAACGCAAGGCATCTCGCTCTTTCAATTACGTTCTGTGCAACAACACAGTGCAAATGTTTCTGTCTCTCTCACACACCGCGTGGTGACGAATTTTTGCATATGCATGTGTGTGCGTGATTTGTTGAAATTTGTTTTTGTTTCTTTGCTGCCAAAGAAAATTGCTTATTTTACTCGAGGTACCTCCACGTTTTAGTTAATAGCTCCGGTGATAATTATCCGATCCGACTAATTTTTAAACTTTACCTACACAATCGATTGAGGAACTTAACTTTTCATGTTTCAACCATGTAGCTTAAAATTTAAGCTCGAAAACGCCAGAACAAACAGACAGACGGACATGTCTAAATCGACTCGGCTGTTGATGCTGATCAAGAATATATATACTTTATGGGGTTGGAAATGTAGATTTCTATGCGTTACAAACATCTGACCAATTTTATAATACCCTCTGCAAGGGTATAATAATGAATAATAATAATGATTTTGTTTGTAATTTTTCGCATAAGGTACGTTATTATTAAATATATTATTCTAAAATTTTAGAAATTTTTTAGGGGGTAATTTTCGTTGTCCCGTTATGAAAGGATCCGAAGAAAGAAGTAAGCGATTGAGTAGATCTTCATTTGTTGCTACTCGAGAAATTTTTCTTGTATGATTTAGACGAAATTTCTTTATGTCCTTATTTGTCGACTCAGCAGCTTCTTCCGACAACTTCCCAATCGACAGCAGAGCGTTTTTAATTATGGAGTCCATGAATTAAAATTTTATGAACAGTAGGCGGAAGATAATACCATGAATATGTTCTTGCAAGATCAGTCGCTATTTGGAGTTTAAATGTCTTAAATTTTTCCACATTAATTTTATATCCTGAACAGAGTACTTGCAATATTGTTGCATTGCAGGCCTGTTATTTCCGCAGACAATCCAGAATTGCTAAAGAATTTTCTGGCAGCGTTTCCATCATTCAATGTTCCACATCCACCAACCTTCGGCTTATCAACAATCATCCCATCCCACGGAACTCTTTTTGAATTTTTATACCCTGCACCCAAAGGGTAAAAGGGTATATTAAAGTCGCTAAAATGTATGTAACAGGCAGAAGGAAGCGTTTCCGACCCCATAAAGTATATATATTTTTGATCAGCATCAACAGCCGAGTCGATTAAGACATGTCCGTCCGTCTGTCCGTATGAGCCACTTGATCTCAGAGACTATAAGAGCTTGAGCCATTTGGTGTGAGCATCCGTCTAATGTCAAAGCTGTTTAAGTTTGTTTCAAATTTTAGCCACGCCCACTTCCGCCACTGCAATTTAAAAAAAACGATAACTAGGGCTGCTTTCAAGATATCGTATTCTTACTACACCTAATTATATACCCAAACTGGACCAACTGACCAAATTTTGTCGAAATCGGACAATAAACATCGGAGATATGCCTATATCCGTTTTGTACTGAAATGCCAAGGCGGCATTGGCAGATAAGAAAGAGCGAGATAGCATGCGTTCGCTGCTGCTGCATGTTAAAGGGAACTTCGTTTTTAATTGCTTGCGATTTCGAGAGTATTTGAACTATTGTTTAGTGCCTACGCAAACTAAGATAGTTTAAAATTTTTGCCACGTCCACTTCCGCCCCCGCAATTTAGAAAAAACGAATTACTAGAGCAGTTTTGAAGGAATCACATTCTTATTTGGCACATCTATTATTGTGGCCAAAATGCAACATCTGACCAAATATAGTCGAAATCGGACAATAAATATAGGAGATACACGAATGTGCCTTTTCTATTCTATTTTCATCTCAAAATTCACGGGCTTGACTAACTCAGGGACAACCTGTACATATGCAGTGGAAATAATAGACCTTAAGTGTGCGGCTTGCTCTTCCCGTAAAGTGGGCTCTATATCAAACTCTAAATCATTGACAGCAGGGACCTTAATAGCATTTATAGCCATTAGTGCCTCATCCAGTGTTTCCGGAGGTACTGCAGAAGTTTTCGGAAGGGAAGAATCAGACAACAATTCGGCAGATACAACCTCATTTCTATCATACGGCAGTATCACTCTCTCTTCTCTCAATATGTCAAAGGACTTCAGAACATCAGTGAGTTTCATATTTCTACATTCAGTAGGTTTATTCATAAGTAACATAGATTCTTTTTCATATTTGATTTCTTTCAGTTTACAAAGTCTAATATTAATTTTATACAAGAGATCTCTGCCTATAATCATCGGCAGTTCGGTTGCTTTGTTCGGCAAAACTTCAAACGTATGTATGGTCTCCGTACCGCGGAGGTGAACACTACACTGGACTTGACCTAAAGACCAAACCTGGCTATTTCCTAAACCACGGCAGTTCAATTTACTGGGACTAAGACGGCAGTTGGGGGGGACTTCAGATTCACGGATGAAACTCTTCGGACTGCCCGAGTCGAGAAGGGAAAACATATTTATAAATTTCCTATCTTGCACTTCATCACAAACAAAAGCAACACTCACCAGTTGTAGATGGTTTAATCTATTTCCCACATCATCAGGAGCGGCGGCGGCAGTTTCCATCCGAGACGGGCAGTTTTTATAAATGTGGCCCACTACGCCACACTTGAAGCAGGAGTTCGGCGGTCTAATCGGCTTCGGGCATTGGCTTTTATAATGCCCCCATCCCGAGCAGTTGAAACATCTAGTCACACTTGCGGCAGTGCCTGAGAATTCGTTACCAGACGACGGTTCAGTTGTTGTTGGCTGCACCTTCACACTGAGACTTTGCTTGGAGGCAGCCGCCTGCATACGGAAGCGCTCGTAGCGTTCCAGTAGGGGCTTCAGTTCGGCCACCGTGCGAGCTGAGTACAGCATGCCGACTCGAGCAGAGTTGTCCCGCAGTCCATCGATAATCATGTCGACCAACTCGTTCTCCGGAATCGGAGCATTCATGGCAATCTCCTGCATCTCGATTGCGAATCTCAAGCATCCTTCACCTGCCTTAATGCGCCGGCTACGCAGAGCGTGGTACACTTCCTCAACACTGCGCGAGCGTCCAAACTCTCGGAGGAGGATTGCTTTAAGTTCTCCATAGCTGTGCACCGATACCGTGCGCAGCAACACCGCCGCCGTCCCTTCCAGCATGCGACGGCATGCAATCAACCGCAGGCGATCATTCAACTGCAGGATTTCAAACGCGTCCTCCAGATCGTTAAACCATTTCTTTACATCGTATGCAGTATCCGCTGAGAATCGGGCCACCATGCTCTCGATCACACTCAAGTCACTGACTTGCTGCCTTGGTGCTCGGGCTTCATCTATGTCCTGCTGCAGCTTGAGGATCTGCTGTTGCAACTGTAGCAACTCATGCTGTTTCCGTAGCGTCGTCAGTTGCTCGTCCAGACTGGGGGAGGCGGAAGCAGCCGGTGTGATAGCGGCAGCGGCAGACGGCACGGAGGGTACTAGGGCGGGCATATCTTCCCATGGGTCCGCGGCCCAGGGAACGTCATCGTCAGTGACGGGTGCGGCCAGGGAGACAGCAGCCCGCATAGCAGACCTGTATGCGGCGAACACTCCATCAGCGGGCACAGCAGAGGCGGGTGCAGCAGCCTCGGGCACAGCAGCGAGTAAGGCGGCAGCGCGTACAGTGGCGGCGGGTACAGCAGTGGATGCGGCGGCGGGTACAGCAGTGGATGCGGCGGGTACAACATCGGCCGCGGGCACCGTAGTGGACATGGCAATGGAGTCACTAGCAGCGGCGGGCGTGGAGGCGGCCACCTTGGATGTGGAGCGGGTGGCCTGCCTTGTACCGAAATATGTGTCCTTTCGGGTAGTGATCCCATTTCTGAGTTGTAAACGCTTATTTATTTTCTGAAAAATATAATTATCAGTAACGATGGCAAAAGATTTATTTTTTACTGCGCAGCTAGTGCGTCTGTCTCGTTGTATCGTTGCCGGAAGAAGAGGGAGGAACTCTCCAGTGTGGTCTTAGGCCGCATACCGATATTTTCCAGAGTGAACTTAATACTAACAATCGATACTTAAAATACTAATTTCGATATATGTTTAAACCATTAACACAATTCGTAAGTAACTGACATTTGACTTTTGAAAATTACAACTACAACAAATTATAACCCAATAACTAATTTTATTTCTTGAAAGATATAGTCAGGAATTGCAGTAGGTTTAATTTCGGTACAACCGAACATAGATTTCGGCTTTTTATTTAGTTTAAAATCTAATAATTTTTCCTTTTTTTGTGTAGGTATATTAACAGTATAGGCATTAAAACTGCACTTCAAGAGCAATGGTCTTATTAACGAAAAAACTTTAGAAGAAAGGCATTATTTTGAACTAGCTAAAATTATAAACGAAAGACTAGCTAGTAAGCGTAAACTGTATAAAATTAACGGCTTGTGTTTAAAATGACGTTATTCTGTTAACACAAGCTTTAAACGGATTCTATCGCAATCCGAAATAGTAGTGAAAGAAGCCGAAGTAAACTGTGTTGATCAGTCAATTTCAATGGAAATGTCCTTTAACCCTATCGACGAAAGTCACGTTGGGAACAAATTGAAGTGTGTTTGCAAGGAATGCAGGCTTGGAAACACTTCTCTAAATGTAGACGTAAAAATGGTTGACAACCCGAATCGCTTACGTTCACGTAATAAGGTTTTCAATCATCTCCTTGCAGAAATAGCAGAGAAGCATTTTAAAGATATGTATTTTTAATAATTGCTGCACTTTATTTTCTAAAAAAAAAGCATAGCGCATATTATTAGGGAAAATTATTTCTCTTTTAGTAATGTCTGTGTTATATACTTTAATTTAGTAAGAAGTAGTTGAATAGGGCTTCCGAGGAGAAGAAATAATAACTCGATCTTCATTTGTTGAATTCAGAATCTGAACTGACTTTTATTTTCTAAAATATTTGTTAGGAAAGGTCTAGTCTTAGATTCTAAGGGTCACATATTTGGTGGTGGAATTTTAATTCTAATTGCGGTTATGAGTTCCAGGAAACCCGGATGTGTTGGTGTTAGATCTATTTATATTCCAAGCCTGCGTTGATCGTTAAATGCCTAGCTGAATGCATCGGCTAAAACATAACTATATTCACGTCACGTACGCTAGGCAGGATTCGAATTATACTTTAATTTATTTATTCCTTTAATTGTGTATATTTTATGTCGTTTTTACAATTACCGTGTTTAATCTTAAACATTCTGCGAGGGGTCGCCAAACGTTATCGTTTGAAGCCTTCTAGTTATATTTATTTTTCTTATAATAATTATTATTACAACTATAATTAATATAATTAATATAATTTCTATTACTAAAGAAGCATGACCAGTTACATGATGAAAGTTTAGACCAAAAAATTCTAAGTGGTGGTCTTTCAAAGATTTTAGTTCAATTTTTATTTTTTCAAATTCTGCTGTATGATTTATCATTTTAACTCCTACTGGGTCCCAGATTGATGAGCAACTAAAATCTTATCTTCCGTTCTAGCTGTGCAATCTGATCTAATGCTGAAAATACCTTGTTCTGGAATATCTACTAATTCCTGTTGTGCATTACCACACTGGACTCTAGCCTTAGAATGAGGTGGAACTTTAAATAGCCAACTACTTCTACTTTCTAGCTCGATCCAATATGATTTTAAGTCAACTATCGTTTTGTAGACATAATTAGACCGACTATTAGATTGCCACGTCTGATATTTGTTTAAGGTGGATTCGATCAAAAGATAATGGCAGTCTATTTCAAAATCAAATACTAAATTCTCGCTATTTTTGTTTATGTACTCTACTGGTACCGGGATAACTCTATAAAGAAGGGATTTTATAATTAGCTATTTATCAACAAAGAATCCCGTGGCTCTCAACAAGGTTTATATACTTTTTAACTAATTTTTCTCCTTTTGCCTGGTGGAGTCTTTTTATTTATAATTGAATTATTTACTCGAGTTTCCCCTTCTTCGCTTTCCTTAACTTTATCCGACAAAGATTACTAACTGGTCTTGTAATCGACCCTTCATATAGTTTTACTTTATTTATGTTGTCCCCACCTTTGAGAGTACTTTCAATTTTCCTCAAAGGCCATCTAGAAAAAATGGTGATTTTTATTTTTCCAATTTTTTACCGAATTCTTTATTCCTACTTTGTTTCCCCGACCTTTGTGAACACTGATACTTTTCTCCAAAGGCCAAATAACGGGATAGTTATATTTGTCTTTTCTATTTTTCTCGACTTGAACTCTTTTTTGTTGGTATTTCACAGATTTAGCCCCAGCCTCAGAAACACCTCCGAAGCGAGGTCCTGCCGGGGGCCGAGATTTAACTGTATTTTCGGTTGCTTTTCTACTTTTGTTTTTCTGCCAATACTCCTTACATTTTGATCTTGTAAGACCTATAGTTGTGGCGACAAAGGATTTGTTTCCTTCTGCCTTTGTATTACCCGAAACAATCCATCCAAACTGCGTATTCTGTCTCAATAACCCGTCAATTTTTGTAACACCACTATTTACAATATGGGTGTATACATCAACTCCCAATATCACGTCAACCCGACCAGGCTTATTGAAATCGGGATCGGCTAACACATACGATTGCCATTTTGACTTATCTACATCTGCTTCTTTCTCTGGAAGAGCTGTCATTAATTTAGGCAGTACAATCGCTTCAACCTTCATAAGCTTCTTCCACGGTTCTCGGACTTTTATTGCCTACTTTATTTTGTACTTTGATGTACTATTTTTTGGTGATGACACACCGCTTATCTCCGTGTATCCGTTTATTTTCGGTAATTTTAGAATTTGAGCAGCTTCCTCAGAAACGATAGTGCTCTGTGACCCACTATCAATTAGCGCTCTTAGGGTCTCATACCCTCCATTCACTGCCTTTACTTTTATTAGGGCGGTAGCCAATAGCGACGGTTTTGCCGTAACACACGTATTTACTATTTCCCTTTTTTCACCAACGTGGAGTAATGTGTGATGCCCCCTACCGCACATTGCGCAAATATCCTCACTTGCGCATCTCTTATTGCTTGAATGTTTCAAGCACCTTGTGCATAATTGCACTTTCTTGGCTAATTCAACCCTTTCTATTGGAGTCACGCCTTTAAATTTATAGCACTGTAATGTGCTGTGTCCGGCAACTTTGCAAATCGGACAATTTTCTTTAAGAGCCGTATATGCCATTTTCTGCGTCGGTCTTTTTTCCTCCTTTTTTATCGAGCTTAGAGAACAATATCTGTGCTCCAAATATTCTAAGACGTCAGATAACTGCTGTTTCTGCTTCGTCTTCTTAACTTGGCTCTCATATAATTGAAGAGCCTCCTTATCCAACTTCCTTAATATGAGTTGAGCGAATATCACGTCAACCTCATCGGACAGATTGGCTTTTATTTTAATAAGGTGTGTTGACTCATTAATTATGTCAATCACCCCTTTTATATTTTTAGCGGACTCATCGTTGATTACCGGTAATTCAACTATCCGGTTTAGTTGTTCGAAAAATATCCTCCGATGATTCTCATACCACTTGGTTAATAAATCCCAAGCGGCACTATAGTTGTCGGCCGAACCCGGCAACAAATGAGTTACCATGCTCCTCGCTTCTCCCCGTAACGCGGATTTTAAATAATTTAATATAAGAGCAGGACTAAGATCCTCTCTTTTATCAATTAAACAGGTCCCACTCTTTCGGTTCTCCGAAAAACGTGGGTACCTGAATTTTCGGTAACACTGGCAGTTCCTCTCTCATACAAACATTCTCAACTTTGACTCCTACCGGTTTATTTATGATTTCTTCCAATGCTTCTAGAAACTCACTGTTGGCTACAAATTTTTCGTAAAGATCTTCTACCTTTTTCTGTACTTTCTGCCACAAAAAATTAATTTTATTTCTGTGCATTTTAAATATTTCTACTTTATTTTCACTAATGTCAATGTTCACCCTCTCCAGGTATTCCCAAAGTTGGCGAACTCTCTCTTCAAGCTCATTTTCTTCACCTACACTGTCCTTACCTATGACCGTATCCACCCTAGCAGCGGCTTCTCTACTAGAACTAGGTCTAACGCCTTCTTCGACGACAGTTGACTTATTAGTATCTACATTGCCTTTGTTTTTTATCCTTTTAATTAATCATTGCCCTTCATCAACTCTCCTATTATTGAAGTAATCGTGATCGACTAGTCCAATCTTTAATAGCATGCTATGATTTCCTAACCACTGGGTTTGGATTTCATCTACCTCCTTTAAAATCTCCTTATTTATCTTGCTAGCATCTAACCCTTCTAAAAACCTTAATCTTTCCATCAATTTGGACTGCTTCGTTAGCAATGAAATTGTTTTTTCTGACATCATTATAACAAAATTATTAAATTATTAATATAAATCTTAGTTTATCTTATCTGTTGCTGCTGCTGCTGTTGCTGTTGCTTCTATTGCTGGTGTTGTTGCTGTTGCTGCTGCTGATGCCTTCGTCCTTCCTTCTTGATAGGCGATGATGAGGGATGTACAGGGGCTTCGCCTTTGTGCCCACGTCTCGGTCTTTTCACTGCCACTGCAAAGAGTATACGCATATACGTATTACGGTCACTGGGCTCTTCCACTGGGCACTTCCACTGGGTACTTCCACTAGGCACTTCCACAGAGTACTTTGACAATGTTCCTGCCACTAGCAATATTGATTGGAACTGTCTATTATATTCTTCTTCTTCTGTCTCTTTTATTTTTTGCTACTTTCACTTTCGTAGCCACTCACACTTCTCTTTTTTTTTTTTTTTTCGTGAGTTCGATATATTGGCTTCGAACACGCCACACCAAATTTGTGCCGACACGAAATTCTGCATTCGCTCCACAGCAAACTGCCTTTTAAATACGGACGCACTTTTTCTTTTTTTTTAATTAAATATTTTTTATAATATTTGCAGTTATACTCCGTTTCTTACCACTGGTGGGGGAAAACAGGAGTTTTTTTATTTTGCTACCTTTAGCTGGTCTTAGCATATAACGTAGCTTGATCGCAGACTTTAAGGAGCTGGTCAACCTCTTAATCTCTTACCACTGGTGGGAGAAAACAACAGAGTCTTTACTCGAAAGACCAAAATGAATTGGATCTCCGAGAAGCTCGAAAGACCAAAATGAATAGGGCTTCCAAGGAGAAGAAATAATTAACCCGATCTTCATTTGTTGAATTCACAATCTGAACTGAATTTATTTACTAAAATATTTGTAGGGACAAGTCTTAGGGTCTAGAAATCCATATCGAATTCGAAATCCATTTTGATATCGAAATCCATATCGATTTCAAAATCCATTTCGATTTCGAAAACCAATTCGAATCCGAAATTTAATTCGAATCCGAAATCTGTATTGAATTCAAAATCCATTTCTATTTAAAATTCCATTTCGGTTTCGAAATCCATTTCGATATCAAAATCCATTTTGAATTCGAATTCCATTTCGACTTCAAATTCCATATCGAATTCGAAATCCATATCGAATTCGTAATCCATATCGAATTCGAAATCCATTTCGATATCGAAATCCATTTCGAATTCGAAATCCATTTCGATTTCGAAATCCATATCGAAATCCATTTCGATATCGAATTCCATATCTTCTTAAAATTTTCCTCACACGTATTGGCTTCCACATCTTCTTTCTCGTCTTCTTCCATCTCCCAAAATCGTTCCAAATCTGTTACATCAATTGCCGTCGCCACTATAGCACTGTTTCCTTTGGATTTGGTGCACCCTGACACAATCCATCCAAACTGTGTATTTTGTCCCAACAATCCATCAACTTTAGTTACTCCACTTTTCACTATGTGGGTGTAAACATCTACCCCCATAATCATATCCACTCGGCCTGGCATATTAAAATTCGGGTCAGCTAAAACGTACGACTGCCATTTAGACATATCTACATTTGCCGCCTTTATTGGAAGAGCTTTCATTAATTTCGGTAACACTATTGCTTCCACCTTAAGAAGCTCTTTCCATGGTTCACGCATTTTTATTGACAATTTAATTTTGTGCTTTGAAGTACACGTTTTTGTTGACGATACACCGCTTATTTCTGTATGAGCCTTTATTTTTGGCAATTTTAAAATCTGAGCTGCTTCCTCAGATACGATAGTACTCTGGGCCCCACTATCAATTAATGCTCTTAAAGTCTCATAACCTCCATTCACTGCCTTTACTTTTATTAAGGCAGTAGCCAACAACGCCGGTTGTGCCGTTACACATGTATTAATCTTTTCCCTTCGTTCACCAATATGGAGTAATGTGTGGTGCCCCCTATTGCACACTGAGCAAACAACTTCATTTGTGCATCTTTTATTGCTTGAATGTTTCAAGCACCTTGTGCATAATTGCACTTTCTTGGCTAATTCGACCCTTTCTATTGGAGTCAAGCCTTTGAATTTATAGCACTGTAATGTGCTGTGTCCGGCAACTTTGCAAATCGGACAATTTTCTTTAAGAGCCGTATATGCCATTTTCTGCGTCGGTCTTTTTTCCTCCTTTTTTATCGAGCTTAGAGAACAATATCTGTGCTCCAAATATTCTAAGACGTCAGATAACTGCTGTTTCTGCTTCGTCTTCTTAACTTGGCTCTCATATAATTGAAGAGCCTCCTTATCCAACTTCCTTAATATGAGTTGAGCGAATATCACGTCAACCTCATCGGACAGATTGGCTTTTTATTTTAATAAGGTGTGTTGACTCATTAATTAAGTCAATCACCCCTTTTATATTCTTATCGGACTCATTGTTGATTACCGGTAATTCAACTATCCGGTT
Source organism: Drosophila saltans (assembly GCA_018903575.1). Taxonomy (NCBI): domain Eukaryota; kingdom Metazoa; phylum Arthropoda; class Insecta; order Diptera; family Drosophilidae; genus Drosophila; species Drosophila saltans. The sequence continues at coordinate 218,300 of JAEIGH010000108.1, forward strand.
TAGTTGTTCGGAAAATATCCTCCGATGATTTTCATACTGCTTGGTTAATAAATCCCAAGCGGCATTATAGTTGTCGGCCGAACCCGACAATAAATGAGCTACCATGCTCCTCGCTTCTCCTCGTAACGCGGATTTTAAATAATTAAATTTAAGAGCAGGACTAAGATCCTCTCTTTTGTCTATTAATTCAAAAAACAATTCCGCGAACAGGTCCCACTCTTTCGGTTCTCCGAAAAACGTGGGTACCTGAATTTTCGGCAACACCGGCAGTTCGTCTATCATACAAACATTCTCAACTTTGACTCCTACCGGTTTCTTTATAATTTCTTCCATTGCTCCTAGAGTATTTTGCACATCAAACCTCTAGCTCCTCTGTTCCATTCTCAAACTCACTATTAGACACAAATCTTTCGTACAGCTCGTGTACCTTCTTCTGTACCTTCTGCCAAATAAATATTTCCACCTTCTTTTCCCTGATATCATTTTTCATCTCCTCCAGGTATTCCCGAAGTTGGCTAACTCTCTCATCAAACTCATTTTCTTCACTTACACTTCCCGTATCTATGACCGTATCCATCCTAGTAGCGGCTTCTTTACTAGTACTAGGTCTAACATCTTCCTCAACGACAGTTGACTTACTAGTATCTACATTGCTTGGTTCTACGATTTTATTTTTTATCCTTTTTATTAAAATATGCCCATCCTCAACTCTCTTACTATTGAAGTAATCGTGATCGACTGGTTTACATTTTAATAGCATACTATGATTAGCTATCCATTTTGTTTGGATTTCATCTACCTCCTTTAAAATTTCCTTATTAATTTTACTAGCATCTAACCCTTCTAAAAACCTCAACCTTTCCATCAACTTGGCCTGCTTCTGTAGCAACTCAATTGTTTTGTCTGACAACATTTTCATAAATTTAAATCTTATTGTATATATGTATGTATAAATAAATATATATAAACAAATATAATTCTTATTATATCTTATCTGTTGCTGCTGCTGTTGATGTTACTGCCGCTGCTGTTGCTGATGTCGTCCTTTCTTCTTGATGGGTGATGACGAGGGATGTTAAGGGCCGTCGTATTTGTGCCCACGTCTCTAGGAATTCTCGGGATTCTCACTGCTGCTGTATACTGCCACCGCGTATACTCCGGTCACTGTGCACTTCCACTGGATCTTTAACGCTGTTCCTGCCACTGGCAATCTTGACAGGAACTGTCTATTAGTCTGTCTTTTTTTATTTGCTCACTCACACCGGTATGTTGAAGCGAGTCGCGAGTTGAGATTTTCTTTTGCGGAACTTTTCTTTTTTACGAGAGTTCGATATATTGGCTTCGAACACGCCACACCAAATTTTTGCCGACACGAATTTCTGCAATTGCTCCACAGCAAACTGCCTTCTAAATACGGACGCACTTTTTTTTGAATTAAATATTTTAGAATATTTTTGAGTTATACTCCGTTTCTTACCACTGGTGGGGAAAACAGGAGTTTATTATTTTGCTACCTTTAGCTGGTCTTAGCATATAACGTAGCTAGATCGCAGACTTTAAGGAGCTGGTCAACCTCTTTGTCTCTTACCACTGATGGGGGAAAACAACAGAGTCTTTACTCGAAGGACCAAAATGAATTGGATCTACGAGGAGCTCGAAGGACCAAAATGAATAGGGCTTCCGAGGAGAAGAAATAATAACCCGATCTTCATTTGTTGAATTCACAATCTGAACTGACTTTTATTTTCTAAAATATTTGTTAGGAAAGGTCTAGTCTTAGATTCTAAGCAAACCCGGATGTGCAGGTGTTAGATCTATTTATATTCCAAGCCTGCGTTGATCGTTAAATGTCTAGCTGAATGCATCGGCTAAAACATAACTATATTCACGTCACGTACGCTAGGCAGGATTCGAATTATACCTTAATTTATTTATTCCTTTAATTGTGTATATTTTATGTCGTTTTTACAATTACCGTGTTTAATCTTAAACAGTAGTACTAACACATATGTCGCATATGCATATTACAAATTTATTGGAGACTTTAACGGCACAGTTGAAGTCTTCTCCAGCGGTCTTGAATTGTGTCATACAATAAATTTGGAAAAAATAATCAATGCAGGGCCATAAATCGCTTTCTTGAAAAACGAGAACTAAAATGAAGAACAGCCTTTAAATATAGAGGTGAATTGGCTCTCCAAACAAACAATGAAAGAGTTTTAACAGGAAGTTAAATGATAAACAAAAATTTATCGTATTATAAAAACATCAAATCGGAGGCAAATGTCAGAGACGATTTTGATAAGGATGCATTTAAAGATGCATACGACATGCTGTGTAATGGTTATTCATATTATATTCAGCAACTGTCTTCCAAAGTGGAAGTTCATTTATGGAACATTGACCATATAAGGCAGTTTCAAAAATTGTTAAATGTACACACCTTGCATATAGATGCAACAGGGGGTGTTGTAAGACATATGAAAACTACAAAAAAGAGAATATTTCTATATTCTTTACTTGCTCATATTCCAGAGTTGTCCATAACTTACAGTATTGCACACGCAATTTTATCAAATCATACTTCCTATGATATCGGTTGCTTTTTGTGCGAGCTAAAAAGGTCCTGTTAGGAAAACAAATTGCAAATACCACTTTGCAAACGAGACATAACTGACGTAAGCTTTGCTATTATAGGAGCGATCCTTAAAGAGTACTGCGACTTAGATCTCATTCATTACAACGAAATGTGCTATTAGTTTTTGTACGGTAATAACGAAACATTTCCAAATGTATTTATTCAATTTTGTACTAGCCACTATGCATAAATATTGTGCGCGGATATAAATAGCACTGTTGGTTTGCAAAATATTAAACTTAGAACATTTTTAAGAAATGCGCCAGGTTTAGCTTACAATATACATATTTACCATTGACGATTTCGAAGATTGGTTTAATCATCTGAAAAGAATGGAATTTTATCCCCAACCAAAAATAAGATGGTTCGGAATGCTATTTTATATTTTACAGGTGGTTGTTCAACTGATTTTAATTTGGACGATCATAAATATGTTACTATCCCCAAGAAAAAAATCTGAGGATAGCCAAAGCAAATTGAGACAACGTTTTAATAACATTGCGAATGAAATCAGAGATTTGATTTCTGAGCTTACTGAAGAAGACGGACTGAATATATATTATTGCCCGAAAATGGCAGAATTAGTTTTGGGAAAATATGTGGTCTTTTCACCATTTTGGACCAACATGATAAGAATTTTGATTGATAAGAGAAACCAAAGAGCCAGCAATGGTTCCATTGAATCCTTTTTTAAGACACTAAAGCACAGTATCATAAAATCTTAACAAGGCATAAAACTTGGAAGGTTTATTCGCGAAATGGATAAATTGTCAAATTCTGTGGTGAGGCAGGTAGAAATTGCTCACCCAGAATGCATACATTCACCGATAATCCACGGTTCAATAGTAAAGGCTAGACCTAAGAAACGTGATTCAATTCGGAAAACTAAATGCACTGTGAGGATGCGAAACAGGTTCGCATCCACACAACGATGCTGGATTCTGGACATACCCGTCCATGTATTTTTTTTGTTATACATTCTGACTTGATCTTGGTTATGCTATATTATAAGCCACTGAAGGCAACCCTTTATTCTAAAAAAATCGAGTGTTATTATTATTATCAATAGGTTGATTTGAAACTGGCGGGCGATCCCAGTAGAACTACTATGACCAATAAGTTAATTCAAAATTGGCGAGCAATCCCGGTAGAGATATCATCGCCGGTAGGTAAATTCAAAATTGGCGGGCAATATCCACAGAGTCAGGGATGTATCGTTTTCGGTGATCGAGTCAAGATGGGGTCCTGAGTTAAAGGGGTCACACTAAGCCGATTAACCGGTATGTGTCGATAACGAGTCGATAAGGATGTCGATAGAAAAGCTCAAATACGGGGAAAGAATGTGACCAGGGCGCAAGCGTGGCGGCATGGCGTCCCTTGATGTTGAACTCTCGAAGCGGATAGACGTGCATACGGAAAGTAAACGGGCAAAGAGTGAAAGTTTCGGAAAGTGAAGTGTGAGAAAGACAGTTTTGATAAAAAAGAAAAATAGAAATCAAAGAAAAAAACAAGAAAGGAAAAGATCGGTGATAGAGACACGTATTAACAGTGGCAAGAGTGAGCGAGGATCAGAGTGTAAACAAAAAAAAGTGGTGCGGAGACTAATAATTTTCTGCTGCAACAAAACATGGCTCGCGTCGATTCATTGTAAGCATTGGGGTTAGAAGAATAGTGGGATAGACCTGGTGCAGTCCGGTCGCTCTTTTGTTTTCTTTCGAAAATTGTAAGTTTAATAAAAGGATTTATTCAAAAGAAGGCAAAACATATAAAACGAAATAAAGAATAAAAACAAAAAAAAAGGGAAGAAGAAGAAAAGAAAAAAAATAATAAGAAGTGAATAAAATTAAAAGGCATCAAGTGTTCAATTCATTTGCATGTGGTAGTATTGGCTTACTAGTTTTCCTTCCCCTTTCCACTAACCCCGCACTAGTAGAGGACGATCTCCCTACTAGTTCTTAATACCATCTTTTAACCTCCGAGGGAGCAAAGGATTACTCCCTGCTGATCTCCCTTTTTCTAACTCGTAGTTCGAGTCTCAGGTGATCTAACCCGTGCGAGGACCACCCTCCCGCCGAGGCTCGGTATACCTGAGATTTCTTACTCCTCTCCCCCTCTGTAGTTAACCCGTAGGTTTAAACCTCAGAGGAATCTGACCCGTGCGAGGACCACCCTCCCGCAGAGGTTTGGAATATATCTGAGATTTCCTACCCTAGTAGTGCCCCACTTACCCCCGGTACTAGGTGTGGAGTTGCCCACCAGTTACCCAGTCTCAGCTGTACACCCGGGACGCATAGGCGTGAACCCGGGGTACCCGCGACCTAGAAGGGTCAAGGTCCCGTTAGGGATTGGCCAAAATTAACCCGACTAACCACGCCCCGTCACTCGAAGGTCTCGGCAGATACAAATTTCTTGAATCGTGGACCCAGACTGAGAGTTGTACCCCGGCCTTAGAAGGTTCCTTAAGGCACTGTCATGTCGAATAAAAAACTTTCAAAATACAAAGAAAGTTGGTGCAAAACAGGCGTCAATAAGTTAAAAGTTGTCACTGTTTTTGGACTCAAATGATATTGATATTATGCTGCTATCAGAAACACACCTCACAAACAAAAATAACTTTCAAATACCCAAATATGTATTCTACGCAACAAATCACCCAGACGGCAAGGCTCACGGAGGAACTGGTATCCTAATCAAAAACCGGATTAAACACTGTCTGCACAATGGATTTGCCAAACAACACCTACAAGCAACTTCAATAAGTGTCCAAACCACTTTCGGCAGTACAACCGTGGCTGCACTTTACTGCCCACCACGATTCTCAATCTCTGAAACAGAGTTTACTGATTTCTTCAATACACTCGGAGTACGATTTATTGCTGCAGGAGACTACAATGCCAAGCACCCTCATTGGGGATCCCGCCTGGTAAATCCAAAAAGGCAAACAGCTGTATAACACAATCATCAACCCAGCAAACAAAATGGGCTATGCCTCACCGAATAAGCCCACGTACTGGCCAGCAGATCCACGCAAGCTCCCAGATCTAATAGACTTTGCAATCACCAGGGGAATTGCGCACAATTTGATAACGGCAGAGTCACTAGCAGAATTGTCATCGGACCACTCGCCAGTAGTTTTCACTATATGAACACAACCACAAATAATAAAGCACCCACTCGGGCTAACAAATAGGAAAACAAACTGGCTCAGGTTTAAAAAATACATAAGCACCCATATCGAGCTGAATCCCGAACTGGACGACGAAGAAGACATCGAGCTTTGCACCTCTGCACTAGAGTCGACGCTTATTGAAGCAGCAGATATCTCTACCCCGATTATCAGCCACACGCAGGAAAAACACAAGTCCAACAACCGACTAATTGATCAACTTCTAGCAGACAAAAGACGGCTCAGGCGAGAGTGGCAAATGTCTCGATCTCCGGCAGCAAAACATCGCCTAAAGACAGCTTCGCGAACTCTAGCAAAGGCGCTTAGGCAGGAAGAAGCAAGGACACAGCGGCTGTACATCGAGAAGCTCACCCCTACCAGCACCAAATATCCGCTGTGGAAAGCACATCCAACCATAACTGCTCCAGCCGAGATAATTTCACCTATACGATGCCCAACTGGCAGATGGGCCCGTTCAGACGAAGAAAGAGCACTCATCTTTGCAGCTCATCTAAAAACGGTCTTTCTGCCAAATCCGTCAACAAACTCTTTTCAGCTCCCCACCTTGCGCACCCCAATGGAAAGTGAGCAACCGAAATTCCAAGCGGAGGAAATTTCTGCAATTATTAAAAACTATCTAAACCCAAGAAAGTCGCCCGGCCATGACAAAATAACCCCGAAAATGATCCGAGAACTCCCGATCTGTGCCGTGCGTTACATCTGCAAACTTTTCAACGCGATAGTAAAAAGTGGTCATTTTCCCATAAGTTGGAAAAAATCAGTAATCATAATGATCCCAAAACCCGGAAAGGACAAAACACAGCCATCATCATACAGACCCATTAGTTTATTGCCAAGTCTTTCAAAACTATTTGAAAAAGTCCTATAACTCCGTATAAATACAATCTTGGTTAACCAAAATATAATCCCTCATCATCAGTTTGGCTTCCGTGAAAAGCATGGCACAATTGAACAAGTCAACCGTATCACCTCAGAGATCCGCACAGCATTCGAGCAAAACGAATATTGCACAGCAATTTTTCTCGATGTCGCCCAAGCCTTTGACCGAGTCTGGATTGACGGCCTAATATATAAAATAAAAGCGACGCTCCCACAATATACACACAGGCTAATGGAATCTTATCTGTCCAACAGAAAATTCGCTGTACGATGTAATAGCTTCACCTCTGATGACTTCGAATCAAAAGCAGGTGTACCTCAAGGCAGCGTGCTGGGCCCAACTCTGTATCTTTTGTACACAACGGACATACCAACAAGCCCTACACTCATCACATCTACTTTCGCCGATGACACGGCTATCCTCAGCCGCTCCAAATGTCCGATCAAAGCTGCTGAGCAACTGGCAACCCACCTAAAGGAGGTAGAAAAGTGGCTAGCAGATTGGCGCATCCGTGTAAATGAACAGAAATGCAAACACGTTACGTTTACCCTCAATAGAAGAAACTGCCCATCATTGACGCTTAACAATGTGCCAGTGCCTCAATCCGACGATGTTGTATATCTTGGAGTTCACCTCGACAGAAGATTAACTTGGCGTAAGCATATCGAAGCCAAGAAAAAGCAACTAAAGCTCAAAGCAATCGGTCTACATTGGCTTATCAACGCACGATCTCCCCTATGTCTGGAATTCAAAGTCCTCCTCTACAACTCTGTATTAAAACCCATCTGGACATATGGCTCTGCACTATGGGGAAACGCAAGCAAGAGCAACATCCTAACCATACAAAGGGCTCAATCCAAGGTTCTCAGAACCATCACGGGAGCACCTTGCTATATCCGAAATGAAAATGTACAGAAAGACCTACACATTCCTAGCGTAATAACCGAAATAAAGGTACAACAGCTTAAGTACACCGCTAAAATGCAGGCACACCCGAATACCCTGGCCAAATCATTAACCCGAGTACGTGAAAGTACTCGTCTTCAACGAAACGACCTCCCAACCCTCTAGTAATTAATCAGGGCCATAGATCAATGTAGCATCTTTCAGATGTTAGGTTATGTGTTAGATTAAGATAAACCTAGAAAATTGTTGTTAGTCTTATAAGCCTATATAAGAGATCCAACAAACAAATAAAAGGTTAAAAAAAAAAAAAAAAAATAAGTTAAAAGTAGGTCTGTTCGAGAACGAACTCAAGGAGCCAAAAAAGTTGGCGAGACTCAAACAATGAATGTTGTTGAAAACAGTTTGATACTGTCAATAGTTCCAGAAAACAAAAGCGAAATTTTGGACTTGACAATGAAAACTTATCATTCATATGCATCCATTTATGAAATGTTTGGAATGGAGGAAGAGTATAAGCAGTTACTTTTAAATCATTCTAATCTAAATAATTGCATAGAAGAAAATGTACACTTTTATATATTGCAGTGCAAAACTCTCATTGAAAGTGTACATGGTAGTGAGTGCAAAGGTTTTCTATACCATATCGAATTAGAAGACATTTCAAACTTTATTGTTGATGCTGCCTTAACTGCGATTATTTTTGATCAGCATGATGAAAGGTGTAAAAATGTTGCATGTCAAACTGATATTGCTGCATTTAACAATAAGCTAACAATGCTTTAGAAAGTACAACAAGTATTATTATTATTCCTCATTGTTATCAAAGTCATTTTTATATACTGTTTATTGATAAAGTAAAATTGGAATTTTCCTTTTTGGATGCCTTTGGGCAGTCAGCAACTGCTCAGAAGTTTGTAAAATGTTATTAACAATTACTTAAAGGTTATTTTAATTACTAGCTTTTGCCCGCGGCTTCGCACTCACTGCTACTTCACTCGTGGAAGGCGCATTATATCGTCCTCTGTGTTCTCCGACAGGAACTTTATTTGCATGGATTACGACATAAAAGTCGGGAGTACTTGCTGGAACACTCTCTATCGCAGATCCTGGATGAGGCGAGCCTCACGCTCTATAGATAATTCTCTGGATCTCTAAAATATATGTCTATCTCGATCCTGGCTACGGCGAGCCTCACGCTCTACGGAGGATTCTCTTTCTCTCTCAGCTCCATTTCTAGCCCGAAGCTGGCTGAGTCGGGCCTCACGCTCTACTGAAGATTCTCTCTCTCTCTCTCAGCTCTATTTCTATCCCGAAGCTGGTTGATGCGAGCATCACGTTCCGCTGACGTTTCTTCATCTTTTGCTGAACGTGTTCTTCTGGCATTCACTGTACTACGACCTATGTTCGAACGACGACGTATTCCAGACATGATTTTATTATTTCTGTACAAAACCAAAATAATAAACTCAACAACCAAAAATACTTTTTTGAACTTAAATACCTTAAATACTTAAATATAAGTTCTCAAAATATTTAAAAATGTGTTTATTTACGACTTCGCATTAGAAATCTGGAAATTATCAATGGTTCTCTAATTTATTAAGCATGTTATTGTACACAAAAACCTTCCTCTTGAATCACTCTATCTATTAAAAAAAAACCGCATCCAAGTCCGTTGTGTAGTTTTAAAGATCTAAGCATACATACATACAGACAGACGCAGGAAGCGACTTTGCTTTATATTATGTATAGATGGTTCAGGACACTCAACAGGATACATTTAATTGTGTATTCTAATATAACAATATCTAAAGTGCTACATTCAAAATATAGCACTTACAAACTTTATATCTCCTGCTATTAAATTAGTTTCCTGTAGTGATGCAGTTTTAGATGACAAATGTAATCGATCTCTTTGCATTAAATGCTATACTAATTTTTATAAAAAAACAAATACAAATTTAATTTGTAAAATATGCCTGGCATAAGTATGCGTGAATTTTTTATTGGCAATATACTTGGATAATAAGCATACGGTTTGTGAAGTATTTGGGTAACTTACCGAAAAGACTGAAACGGATGGTGCTACAAATAGCATGATTCAGTCAAAACTAACCGGTATAAAACAAAAAAACCTCTGAACTAGCTTCTCATCTGAATAATTTGCTAAATAACATGTGGATTAGGCCTGTTGGGGAAACCACAAAAAAAAAAAAAAAGAGAGGTGTCATGGGACACCCAGATGAAACGAAGTTTCTTTCGATTCAGGGGTGGCAACTGCTTTTTTTCATGCAATTTTGAAAAAAAAATATTTTAATTAATACTTAAACCTTTTTTTTTCATATATTTTTGAAAAAAAATATACATATGTATGTACATATTTCGAAATACTCCACCCAACAGGAAACCATTTAAAAAAAGTAGCTCAAATGCTACCAAAATGCCACGTTGATTCGAATTGCAAAAACCAAACCTTATTTGAATTGTAAGAATTCAGCCCATACAATAAACTATAAAAAATTCAAATTTCCAAAATATAAATTTTTTACATACTTGAAAAAAGTCACTTTTTCGATCCATTTTGAGAGACTATTTAGTTAAAAAAAAACAACAAAGCGATCACAATTATTTTAGTTTAGATAGGTTTTTATATAATAAAGATATTTTGAAAATTTTAGCAAAATCGGTCAAGGAGTTTTTGACATTTTTTTTGGCAGCAGTTTTAAGGAACCGAGTCTAGTAAAACGCGTTTGATTGTTGTTGCCCGCAACCAGGCTTTATATATACCTACTCAGGTTTACGGCTATTACTTCTACAAGCATACGGGCAGAGAAAAAGGGTCGGGATCGCGAATCCGAGCAGAGGTCATACATATACATATGGGCGAGTTTGTGGGCAGCGAGACGCACAAGTAAATGCGGGTTGCACTTTTAACTGACGGACACACATTTTTGAGGTCGCGATCGCGACCTTTTTATACCCTTGCAAGGGTATATTAATTTTGGTCAAAAGTTTGCAACGCACAGAAGGAAGCGTTTCCGACTATAAAAAGTATATATATTCTTGATCAGCACGACGAGCTGAGTTGATATAGCCATGTCCGTCTGTCCGTCTGTCCGTCTGTTTGGATCAACAGCTTCTCCTCCGACACCCTTAAAGCTACAGAGCTGAAATTTTGCACCCAGGCCTCTTTTTGCTGCAGGCATTGTATATCTCGGAATCATCCTGATCGGATGACTAAATCATATAGCTCCCATAGGAACGATCGGTCAAGAATAGAATTAAACTTCAATAACTTTGTTGTTTTTCAATCAATTGTTACGAAATTTAGGGTTCATAAGTTTAATACACCTTTAAACATATCCACTAAGTTTGATCAGAATCGGTTGACTATATCATATAGCTCCCATAGGAACGATCGGTCAAGAATATAGTCTTAGAGGAATAACTTGGGTGTTTTGAATGCGATTGTGACGAAACTTGGTTTTCGGAACTCGAGCTCTCCTCCTCTTTCCCCTCCAGCGTTTGCTTGTGCGTCCCTCTACCCACAAACTCGAGCTCGCGATCGCTGCTTGTGCGTCCGTCTCTGTCTACATATGTACTCGTACACTGTTCAATGCGAAAGAAAAAGACAAAACAGTTGGTAACGGTAAAAGTGTCGTTACACTTTTTAGTCTTAATTTTTTCGGTGTAGCCCCTACCGCGCGATAAGAAACTTCGTTTCAAAAAAACGCGCCATAAACTCTACCTCAAGGTGGTGTGGAAAAGAGTTTAAACTAAAAACTATTAGCCAACAAAAGTATACATATATCTTGTATGTTATAATTGTAAGTATTTCTTTGTATATTATTATTTTTTCGGCAACAATATTCTTATTAATGTGAGTTTTCAATTACAGCGCAACTCTGTGAATTGTGGTCATAACGGTATCTGAAAAGGTAGCAGCACAAGACTATCTTAAACAGTACCAAGATTTCCTTTTCTTGGTGGTAGAAAGGGACTTTTAAACTACATCAATTAGTGGTATCAATAAATGCTGGAATAGTAAAACACAGAAAAAAAATTTAAACAGATTTTAATTGGGTTTCTTCCTAGGACTCCAGCTCATTTTGTTCATCCCTGAGGATTTTACCATCCAACCACCTATGGCCACGCCCTGTCACAAAATCAACCCTGTGTATTAGCCAATGGTTAGTTACATAGCCAGAAATGTAAGCAATTGTGATGGTTCCCTCGATGAGTTGCGATTTTATAGTCACGGTCAACACATTTTGGACTGTGCACCCTTTTTTTTGGCATTTTGTCAAAAATTATATTTTATTATTTTAAAATATCACTAGGTTTTAAACATTAATATTGGGTAATGGATTTGTATCTATTGTAACTCTCTTCTTTAACGTGTACAATTTAGCAACTATAAAAATTCATGTAATGACTTAGTTTGAAAAAATGATTTCTATTTGACAAGAACTTAAACTTCTTTTATATTTTACTTGAATTGATTTAAATTCGATCATTACTTTTATTAATTATATTGGACAAATTTAAATAATAAAAGAAGATAGGTAACTTATTAAACTGTTTTGGTCCTATTTTAAGTTAGTTAATACATACATTCACAAAAATGTAATACTTATCAAAAAATTTGTTTAAGGGGTTAAATCTACATTTTTTTGTATTTTGAATGTTAATATATTTTAAAACATTCTGTAAAAATTTAAAGTCCATCCGACTATTAGTTTCGAAAATATTGGTGTGTTTGTAAAGACGCCTCAAAGCGTTTAAGTACAGGTGCCGAACCTTTAAAAGCGTTTTTCTCTTTTGGATACGGAAATTTTTACACAATATTACTAGATATTTGTGACAGGTACTGATCGAAGGAATAGGGATTCTGACAATAATTTTGATTTTTTAAGCTACTTCAAAGTTAAAAAATTTTCGAAAATGAGATTTTTTTAAAATAGCCGCTAAATTTTGACTAATCCTTTGATCATTACCTGTATCCATTTAACCATTTGATTAATCTTTTGAATTTTTTCAATTCAGATAATCTGTAAAAAGTACAAATGCACCAGTGTCTGTCGAAATCTAGAATTCAATTATGTACATACATACATATGTATGTATGTATGTAAACATAAACAAACATGTAAACATAACTTTGTACATACTAACATATGTGTAACAATATTTACGTAAGAACTTCCCGACAGATGATAAAAATGACAATATGAATTAAATGTTAGAATGTCAATAGGATTCTAAAACAAGTAATTCGAAAGAATTCGCTAACTTTTTGTACGCTTACATAAATATGTAAATGCATTTACATTTGAGTATTTACATACAAGCATGAAAGGGACAAATGCATCAGCGACGCGTCTGTCAAATTTGAGAAATTGAGTTTGTAAACACATATTTATATTATTGCATGTACATCCCTACAGCTAACCAAAATGATTTAATGACAATATGATTTAAATGTTAGTATGCCAATAGGAATTCAAGTTCAATTCCTTTTAGCATACCAATTAATTCTTGCAAACTTGTTCGGTGGTCGAGGGTGTTCGCAACCGATAATGCCCACCCTACCATGATCATCGGTCCTCAAGTCAGTTATGACTGATGATCCCTTATGCAACTTCGGATTTAATTGAATTTAATTTCCATGTTAATCCCAAGGCTCCTCATTAAGAAAAACTTTAAAACTTCATTATTGAGTTCAAGTTAATTAATCTAAACATTTTTTCCAATTTTCATACATAACGCAGAGGGCGATAAACTATTATTAAAACGACTCGCAAATAAAAAAAGAAGAGAGGTGTCATGGGACACCCAGATGAAACGAAGTTTCTTTCGATTAAGGCGGTGAGAGCTGCTTTTTTCATGCAATTTTGAAAAAAAAAAAAATATTTTAATTAATACTTAAACCTTTTTTTTCATATATTTTTGAAAAAAGACTTGAAAAAAGTTCGACCCATTTTGAGAGACTATTTAGCTAAAAAAAAAAACAACAAAGCTATCACAATTATTTTAGTTTAGATAGGTTTTTATATAATAAAGATATTTTGAAAATTTTAGCAAAATCGGTTAAGGAGTTTTTGACATTTTTTTTTGGCAGCAGTTTTAAGGAACCGAGTCTAGTAAAACGGGTTTGATTGTTGTTGCCCGCAACCAGGCTTTATATATACCTACTCAGGTTTACGGCTATTACTTCTACAAGCATACGGGCAGAGAAAAAGGGTCGGGATCGCGAATCCGAGCAGAGGTCATACATATACATACATATGTGCGAGTTTGTGGGCAGCGAGACGCACAAGTAAATGCGGGATGTACTTTTAACTGACGGACACACATTTCTGAGCTCGCGATCGCGACCTTTTTTCTTCTTACCCCTGCCTCGCACATTTATGACCCTTTCTCAATCTCAGAATCTTTGCTTGTGCGTCTCGTATTTACTTTCCCTTTCAGCATTTGCTTGTGCGTCCCCCTGCCCAGAAACTCGAGCTCTCCTCCTCTTTCCCCTCCAGCGTTTGCTTGTGCGTCCCTCTACCCACTAACTCGAGCTCGCTTCCTCTTTCCCCTCTAACATTTGCTTGTGCGTTTCTCTGCTTGTGCGTCCCTCTCTGTCTACATACTCGTACACTGTTCAATGCAAAAGAAAAAGACAAAACAGTTGGTAACGGTAAAAGTGTCGTTACACTTTTTAGTCTTAATTTTTTCGGTTTAGCCCCTACCGCGCGATAAGAAACTTCGTTTCAAAATTTAAAAAGGGTGTGTGCGCGTCGCTGCGGAAAGAACGGGGTTATAATTATGTGTATGCATTGATATAATATATAATATAAGTAAATAGTAATTATTTGTAACTAATAATCATTTATATGTATGATTAAAAATAATTTTCTTCGATTATATTTATTTAATTTCCAAGCATGCGAAAAGTTATTTGCATAACATTGTTTTGATTTAACTATCCAGTGTACGAAAATTTATTTGCATGACATTGTCCCGGGGTTTTTCCACTTTTTGATTTTCCATTTCCTTTACCGCTTTACATTGTCTCCGCCGCTGGGTAATGTTAATGAATGTTAAGAAAGCTCTTCCGTAGTGCGTGGGCGAAGATGAGCTTATTACAATCGCAGCTTGTAGATTTTATGAGGCCCAATAGGCTCACAAAAGTAATAGAACTTTTTCGACAGTTTTCTTTTACTTGCGTGTGCAATTATCAAAAATGAGGTCAAAGATAAGGAAATGGGTATGGCTTTAATGAAATGAAAGGGAAAAGGTGGAGTATTTCAGCCAACGAAAATTTTTTTTGTTGTTTTTAAACAGAAGTCTGTACTTCGAGAATTAATGTTGCACTTTGTGAATTAAAATTTGGCTGAATGAAATATCGTTCGAATTATATTCCACTTAATAACTTTTGTTAGACTTCCACTAATTTTAAAAAATTTTTTTGGACTTGGGAAGTTTTTTTTTCCAAACTTGTGTTCACTTTTGGAACAATGAGAAAGAACGTGTAGTCTAAATCGGGAGAGAATGTTGGCCGTTCTTGGTTTTAGACTTGAGTCTGACAGGCAAAAAAAAAAAAAAAGAAAAAGACAAAGAAATGTCACCGCAAAGAGGATTAAACATATCGATTTAGCGACATCTATTAAGACGAGCCTACATTTAATAAAAAATTTCTTCATAACGCAATAAAATGCACTAACTTATTTGAACATACTTACATAAAGAGATTCGTATGTATCTATGTATGCATGTATGTATGTACATGCATAAATATATACATATTCATTAGTATTCATTTTAATCATCAATTTAAAACTATCAACCAGATATCAGTGTGGTGTAGTGGGTTGAATGCTCAAGGTAAGAAATTTTATTTAGAGTTCGGTTTGCGTCTTGGCTTCTTTCTCCCTTGAGGGTGGCGCTTCTACTTTGCTCCTGAAAATTGAGGAACTATTTTTAAATAAAACAAATATGTTTTAAAATATTATAAAAAGTATATTTTTAATTGTTTAATTTTTTTAATTTTTTTTTCAAATTGAGGATGTAACCATCCGGGCAACCCCAGCGTCTGCAACAGCAGCGTTGCCGCCAACGTTTTCACAAACGGGTTCCATGGGAGGCTTGCTGCTGACAACAGACCTATTTCGGGCAGCTAAATTCCGCCTAACAGCCCTCGGGGCCTTCCTCTTCTTTTTTTTCAAAGGATTCACCTTTTCGCCTCCTTCGGCGCAAAACCGTCTGAAATATTAATGAAGCAAGCAAGTCGTCCCTGCCAACATTGAGTATACCTTGTACCAACAAGTTATATCTAATAAAATAGAATATCCTTAAAATCGCCGTCAATTTTATGCAAAGTTCTCTGTAATATGCAGCAACAACGAACGCATGCTGTCTCGCTCACTCTTGCCAGCCAATGTCGCCTTGGCAATTCAGTGCATAACTCATATACATATGTAGGTATATCTCCAAAATTTATTGTCCGATTTGGACAAAATTTGGTCAAGTGGAGCAGTTTGAGTATATAATTAGGTGTGCCAAGTAAGAATGCGATATTTTTAATACAGCTCTAGTAATTCGTTTTCCCGATTTGCGGGGTCGGAAGTGGGCGTGGCAAAAATTTGAAACAAACTTGATCTGTCTATGCATTAGACGGATGTTCACACCAAATTTGGTGGCTCTAGCCACGAACGGACAGACAGATGATCAGACGGACGGACAGACAGACATGTCTCAGTCGACTCGGCTGGTGATGCTGATCAAAAATATTTATTTTTATTTTATTTATTGAAAGTTAACAATAAATTATTAACCTACATGGAGGTGAGCACTAGCTGCCAGGGCTATCAGCTCGATGGTAATTATTGGTTAGGCTAGATTTTGTTGGCAAAACCAGCTTTAGAAATAAAGTTAAATAAAGAGTTTATATTTTCTTGTGTTGATCAAAAATATATTTACTTTATGGCGCCGGAAATGCTTTCTTCTGCCTGTTACATACATTTTGGCGACTTTAATATACCTATGGGTATAAAGACTCCTAAATATTATGCTATATTGCACACAATTCGACATAAAATTATTGGAGAGGCCGATGCAGCATTAGAAGCTTATCGGACTCCTTTAGATTGGGTTACATTATTCGGATAAAAGAGATATTAGCACACTTGAATATCAGTGGTCAGTATTCGTTCAAAGAAATGACAGCGTCGAAGAGTTTTATCGCAAAGTATACAATTACCTTTCTTTAATATTAGATAAAATTGATTGCTTTGAACTAGGGGAAGATGCACTGATTGCTATGACAAATACCTACCGAGACAAAGCTTTAGATACTTTTATAAGAGGACTTAATGGTGATTTGCCTAGACTTTTGAGTGTGAAAGAACCAACAAGTTTACCCCAAGCACTCCATATGTGCTTAAAGCTTTGTAACATGAATTTTATAGCAAACTAGCTTTTGCCCGCGGCTTCGCACACGTTAAACTCGTAGTAAAACCATTCTAATTCTTTCCCTGTACTGTGAAAATTTCCTGCTATCTTTGGGATATCTAAATTCATAAACTACATTTCTACTTTTTTTTTTCATTTTTACTTATTTTTTTTTACATTTTCACTTTTTATTTTACTTTTACATTCAATATACTAAAAGATCTCTCTATATACAACGTTCACAGCTTTCTTGACATTAGACAATACAAACATGTTTTCCTTAGAGATTACTCTTGAAAGAGCGACATACAATTGGCCGTGTGAAAAACACTCAACGCTCAAATCTAAACCCGCAACGTTGAAGGTTTGACCCTGCGATTTATTTATGCTCATTGCAAAAGATGTCTTTACCGGAAACTGTAGGCGTTTAAATTGGAACGGTAAATCCGATGGTATCAGAGGAATTCGGGGAATCAATACATCTTCCCCTGTACCACATCCTGCGAGTATTGTGCACTCTATTATGAAAGTTTTCAGTGATTTTACCAACAAACGCGTACCATTGCAAAGTTTAGGTGAATTCAGGTTTCTTAATAAAATAACAGCAAAACCTACTTTTAACACCATTTTGTGAGGGGGAAGTCCAGACGGGTTCAAAGAATTAAGAAATTCTGTAGGAAAATGAACAGCTTCTTCTAAATCGAGAACAGCATCGACCGAGTAGTATATTTCCGTAGGCGCATCAATCTTTGAAAGAATCAAGTTATGTATCTTGTGTACGTGTTCGTTAGTTGGAGACAAAGTAGCTCTTTCTTTAAACCAAGATATAGTCTTACAACTTATGTCATCAATGTCGGGATAGACATTGTCGACCAACTCTTGGATGTTGTCTTTCAAAACACAAAGGTTTTCTAGGTTTATCTTTCTATCACTTTGTGTTAACTCTCCATTGCCAACTTTTAGCAGCATCTCTGGAAAAAGCCTGTTCCCACTTGAAGTTAACGAAACCCTCATATTAGTTTTAGGCTCTAATTTATTGACGTGTGGCCAAAGGTGAGATCGCTTTAGGGAAGCATTTATTTCGATTTGACGAAAGTCTCCTGAGAACAGAATAGTACATCCACCCATAGGTGAATTATTGCTGCGCAAATCGCGTATTGTCCTATCCAGTGCTTCCACAGACGTTTTATTTGACATAGTAGCTTCGTCCCAGACTATTAATGAGTAGTCACGCATCAATTTTCCTGTATTGTTCTGTTTAGAAACACTACAGACGCTGTTATTATCATCGGTGGCGATTTTCAACGGAAGCTTGAATGTAGAGTGTGCGGTTCGGCCTCCTTCCAGCTAATGCAATTTTTCCTTTAGATCTCACTTTTGTTAAAAGCAGATTGATTAAAAATGTTTTTCCTGTACCTCCTGGGGCATCAAGGAAAAACATTCTCCCTTCATTGGTATCAATTGAGGATAGTAATGTAGTGAATACATTTTTCTGATCGTTGTTTAATCGTGGCTCATCTTGAGCTATATTTTGTAAAAGTATCTTTTGATCGTATGATGTTTCTCTTGTGTATTCAGCACTATTCGTTGAATCTGAGTTAGTATTATTAGCAAATATGCTTTGATCATATTGTACGTCATCCGATTTTAACACTCGCCGTCGACGTATCAAAATATCACTGGCCATACTTTCTTGAAATTTATTCCACAGATTAATAGAATCAGTAACCTGACAAAACGCTACTATGATGGCAAATAAATATTTTAGTGATGTAGCTGAACTGCAAGTAGCTGCTTCCGATAATGTGTTTTCCCAGTGAGAATCGTCTTCCAAAAGCCCCAGAGCTTTGCATGCTGCTTGATAAGTATTGTTAACAACACCTTGTCCAGTTCTTAGGTGTGCAAAGGATGTCGGGCCTTTTACAATATGCAGTAACATTCTAAGATAAAAGCATTCGCTGTTGTTGGGATGAATCTCATACACTCTGCCAAGAGCATCCGTTTTTTTTACTCCGGGGAAACCATCGACCGGAGTACCTTGTTTTCGCCGTTGAAAGGTTTTAGAATTACTCTGGTTCCATGTATAGTAACATAGAACACTGTCATATGTTAGTGTTTTCGCGAAATCATCTTGAGCACATAACTTGAAGAATGCGGTCAATGTTGTGTCCCGCGGGTTATAAACAACTTCTTGTATATTGTTCTCAGTAAAATATACTCTTTGTCCGTTTTTTAAATGAACTGCTAGATGGACAATTGTGGGAGCCCGGTCGTGCACTTCGAATGATAAAATACTCCATACAGCTTTGGAGCTGCAGATGTAACGTCCAGACTGATATTTTTCCACTTCATTTGATGATTGTATGCTGAAAGTGGCTTGGTCGCTACCTTTATTAATGTATTTAGTAACGTATTGGATTGACTTTATTGAACTGCACAACTCGACGTTGATGTGCGCATCAAAAATTTTCAAAAGAAGCGGATTATATGGAACGATCCATCGGTTATCAATATCGTGGTTTCGAAAGGTGGCACTTTGCCCACCCTGTTCTGGCGATCGTCGACGATATTTGGGATATCCATCATCGCTGGCAGACGTTTGAGTTTGGAACGACTTCGGAAATTTTTTGCTGCATTTGGAATCTCGCATTTATGGAGAGTTTGGGTTTAAAGTCCCGCACGGGCCGTGCACCATGTGTTTCTTTACGATTTCGAACAGTTAAGGATCTTCTTCTTTGTCCGGTAATTCAGCTGAAATGACGTTGTCAATTTGATTTGGTTTAATTTTGTTTACTAACCACACCAGCAGATGTACATGTGGCAGACCACGTTTCTGCCATTCTTTTGTGTACATGTGACAGCGTGGCGAACCGAAAATATGAGACTTGTTAATGAGGTGCAGGAGTTTGTGTACTTTTAAATGGAAGACTCTGTTAACTATATCGTATCTGTCTTGTGGAGTTAAGTTGGGGTTAATGTTTTCTTTGATTTCTGGCCAACTTGGGTTACATGTTGCTGTTATAAATAAATCAGGTTTACCGTAATGTCTGACGTAAGTCATTGCGTCCTGCGATTTTTCATGTAAATATCGAGGTCCACCTGTGAATAATGAAGGTAGTATAACCAACTGTCCAATACCGTTACTGTGTTCATTCGCCTGTAAAGCATCCTGAAGATGAATATAATTTTCAGCTCTCAATTTAGTTTGATTGTTACGGATGTAGGCCAATCTCTCGGATTCAATTTTCGCATATTGATCGACTAAATATTGATTTGTTAACATTCCATATCTAAGCAAGGAATTGAAATTGTTTCGTCTTGTCATTAGCAATATCCGGTAGCAATAATAGTTCATACATGACACTGTTTTACGCAGAGTTACTCCACTGATTCGGTCAACTTGAGAAACATTAATGGCATAACCATCTTCTCCACGGCATAACATCAAAGGATATTGCCAGCTGTCATAAGATCTGTGTAACTCTGAAATTTTTTGCAAATTATCATCACGACTATGCAACACAATATCTTTTTTGTCAAATTGCTGTCCGGCTATCACCACTGCTACTTCACTCGAGGAAGGCGCATTATATCGTCCCCTGTGTTCTCCGACAGGAACTTTTGTAGTGAATTCACATGTCGGTTTTAAATGACTTCAGCACAGCTTGTAACATTCTGTTGCAAGCAGGAAATAATAGTAATAAGTTTATATATAAGAACAATTGTATGTATGTACGCAAACTTGCATGCATACATTTCGTTCTGTATATAAGCTTACGCAAACGAATTGTGCTGGCAAGCCAGCCCAATTATGCTGAGCTTGCAATTTGATCATGTGAGTTCACTCGCGCGCCTCACCCCTATTATTTTTGTAGCTGCCAACAAGCAGCATAAGTTAACACACTAAATGAATTCATTCGAATAAAAGTTGACTAAGAGCACAGACGACGTGCTCATTAACAAAAACCTTTAATAAATATTGAAATAAATTGAAACAATCAATATGTACTAATATACATATTTCATGGCGACCGTGACAGGACCGTCACCTTGCAGAACCCTTTAATTGGAATTGTGTGTGAAATGTAGAAACAACAAAAAGTGCCCGATTATACAATAAAAAAAAAAAGAATTTTTTGATTCGACTGAGATAATCTGCATTTGCTCAGTACAGTCGTACCTCGCATCGTTTAGCACACACTTGCTAACCAATTTCCCAACAACAAAATATGTTCACATACATACAATACATACAACAACAAAATATGTTCACATACATACTGCCAAGTGAATGGCCAATACAGAAGTGACGTTCGAAAGTGCTGCTTCTGTCGAGCAAAGGGATGCACCCACACTAGAAGAGGCTCTAGTGGTGTATCCAAACGATGGACCACGCCCACTCACCATTGCTGAGTACCGGGCTTGAAGACAACTAAATAAATCTACGCAAAGAAGGAAGAAGCGGGGCGGAAAAAGAATCGCCCTCCTGCGCCAGAGACGATTGGTGCAGGATATGTTGAAAACCACAACATTGCCTGAGGAAGACCGACAACTCTACCAAGAGAGTCTAAAGAATCTAGAAGAAGAACTTTGCCGTGGTGCAAAGTAACGCAAATCGGATTTCCGATATTGCCACTAATTTTAAAAATTTATCATTCATTCACTCATTTAAAAAAAATTTTTCTTTACTATGTTTATTTAACAAATCATCTCAATCATTTAATTTTAATTAAACCCTCAAGTCGATGCGTGCAAACGCTGCTTGAAAAATACTAACGAAAAGAAATAGGCTATTACTAACACATGTGGTTGGAGTATCTATTGTAAAATTTAATGAAATGTAAACTTGAATTGTGAGCCAACCACATGCACTATCTCTTCTAACTTCCACGTCTCTGTCACTGCTATAAGCAGTTGAATATATACGTTCGTTTCTGCATGTATGCTTATACAATGTAATGAATCATTCTTCGATGATCTATTGATCACTTAAAGTGGATATCAATAACTGATATCACACTCCTTTTTTATATATATACAATTTTTTTTGTGAATCCAATTACAGTTTTTAAATTTAAATTTCTCTTTAGAACATATTACTTAAACATTTCAAATATTAAATGCAATGAAATAAAAAAAAAAAAAAAAAATATTTTCTATGTATACGCTTCAGACTTAGATTCTTTCAACTTTTATGGGTAGTTTAGAGAAAAAGGTAGATTTTGGAAAAATTTTAAATAAAGTAATTATAGATGAAATATCAAATTTCTTTAAAGTAGCTTCCCCAGAACTAAAAATGGGTTTAATGGACACGAAAACGGTGGATTCCACTGCCAATGTGATCAATAGAGTAGAAGTAGAACAACAAGGGCTAACAACTGTTACGATCTTATTGACCGTAATAGTAATAATAATGAGCATCAACATGCTAATTAAAATTTACGGAATGCACAATAGGTGCTTGAAAAGGAAATATTTGAGCAGGGCAAATGATTTAGATAAGGTCTAAGAAAAAAAAAAATAAAGGAAAAATGTCGCTAGACGAATATTTTGCGAAAATTAGAGATAGGAACCCAAATATAAAAACTGATTTACTAGAGGTTTTTAAGAGTGAACAAAGTAGCTCACCTCAACGCGCATTATTCTAGCTACCATCAATATAACATACTTGGATATAACGGGAGAAAATTTCCCAATCCAAGGAAACAGTAGAGTAGCCATGTGCTTCATCCTTACAGTACCTAGCATATGCTGTTATACAAACGCAGCAGGTACTTTTTGCTTTTATCTAATGGATGAAGCACAACATTAAAAAAAAAAAAAAAAAGAAAAGAAAGAGAGAAAAAAAAATATATATAAGAACTTAGACAAGGAAGGTGTAATAAAATAACACTACATATATGTATGTACACATATTTAAAGAATGACCGACTGGCAAGTGATTGTCGCACAAGCCAGAATTCTGAAAGAGGAACTGTTAAAATCAATAAAGTGTATCAGTCAAGATAGGACAATTAGTCCAAATACACTTGACAAGCACGTTGACATAATTCAAACCACTCTTCAGCAAATTCGTTTGCTTTTGAAAAAACATTTCGATTCCCTAACAGAAGGTCATAAGTGTGCCGCCAAAGCATTCTATAACGAGTGTAGAGACAAATCTGTCTCGGCGTTGGCAAAACACAATATTCAGTTCGCCAGAGTATCTGACCTAGATACAACAATAGTTCTCAATGAAGATAACGAATATAACAGGAAGAACATAAATTTTATAATGGCGGAAAAAATAGCTGCCGATAGGGAATATGTGAGACAAGTTATGTCTTCAGTCCCTGAGTTTGATGGTCAAAAGACCTCACTCACCCGTTTCGTTACGGCATTAAAATTGGTCGAACGAACTAAAGGAGACCAGGAGAATTTGGCCATTGAAACCATAAAGTCCAAGATCACCGGCTCCATTGCCCACAAAGTCCAAAATGAGACTACAATAATGGGCATAATAGAAAAACTAAAATATAACGTTAGAGGTGAATCAACCGACGTTATAATAGCAAAACTTATGAACGCCCAACAAAAGGGTAAAACAGCTTCAGAGTATGCTATGGAGCTTGACAATTTGCGGAAGCAACTTGAAGCCGCTTTCATTGACCGTGGTTTAGATCCCGACAACGCTGAGGAATTCGCCACAAAAGAAGCTATGGAGGCGCTAATCCTCCAATGTCAGCATGAGCGAGTTCGTACTATATTGGAAGCTGGACACTTTAGTCGTTTTGGTGATGCTATGGGTAAATATATCCGTCTCATGACCCAAACGACTGGGAGTCCCAGTACCATATTGTACCAGCGTGGGAGAAATAATAGAGGCAGGTATTACTCTAACTACCAACGTGGTAGAGGCAACAGCCAGGGTAACTACAATGCCAACTATAATTCCAACAATTACCGGTCAAACAGAGGACAGCCCCATAACAGGGGACAGTCCCAACACCAATATAATAATAACGCTAGAAGAAACATACCTAGCAGAAATATTCGCGTATCCCACAATGAAACGGGAAACACGCAAAACCCTTTAGATACAGAAGAGTAAGCACAAAACATGTGCATGAAATTAGTTTTAATCTCAATATATTTGTTTCATTTTTTAATGTCGAAACAAATAAAAAATTAACATTTTTAATCGACACTGGTGCAGATATTTCAATTCTCAAAGAAGATTCAGATGTTCTAAATGACATCGACACGTATCACAAAATTAACATTCAAGGCATTGGTAAAGGAGCAATAAAGTCCAAAGGCCTAGCATCCTTAGAGATTCAAACCTCTAAATACATAATCCCACACGACTTTCATGTTGTACAGTCTGATTTTTCAATACCAAGTGATGGTATAATTGGCATTGATTTCATCAAAAGATTCAACTGCCAAATCGACTGCAAAGCGTCCGAAGACTGGTTAATACTAAGACCAGATAATTTAAAATTTCCTATTTATGTTCCAATAACATACAATTCTGGTATTACCTCAATTTTCATACCAGCAAGATCCCAAGTAGTCCGACAAATTAATCTCACCTTGAGTGAAGACGTTGTGTTGATTCCCAATCAGGAAATTCAACCAGGTATTTTCGTTGCAAATACATTGGCAACAAATGGAAATACAGTTGTCCGTTTGCTAAATGCAACCAATTCTGACAAAATAATAAAGATAAACACTTTAAAGTCAGAACCATTTTCGAACTACGATGTAGTTCCAACCACTCCTAAAGCTAGGGAAAATATGGTAATGTCCCAGCTAACTAAAAATTTTCCGCTCCAATTTAAAGAACAATTAACCCAACTATGCACCAGATATAGTGATGTATTTGGACTTGAGACCGAATCAATCACAACAAATAATTTTTATAAACAAAAATTGAGATTAAAAGACGAAGAACCGGTATATATCAAAACTACCGGAGCCCGCATAGTCAAAAGGAAGAAATCCAAAAGCAGGTTGGAAAACTAATAGTCAACAATATAGTTGAACCATCTGTGTCTGAATATAATAGCCCACTGCTACTTGTTCCGAAAAAATCATTACCTGGCTCAGAAGACAAGAAATGGCGATTAGTTATTGACTATCGTCAAATCAATAAAAAATTATTGGCCGACAAATTTCCTCTTCCTCGAATTGAGGACATACTAGACCAACTAGGTCGAGCTAAATACTTCTCATGTCTTGACTTAATGTCAGGCTTCCACCAAATCGAACTTGAAGAAAGTTCAAGAAATATAACGTCATTTTCAACGAGCAACGGCTCTTATCGCTTCACGCGATTACCATTTGGTCTAAAGATAGCGCCTAATTCATTTCAGAGAATGATGACTATCGCATTCTCGGGACTAGATCCGTCCCAAGCATTCCTTTATATGGATGATTTATTAGTTATTGGTTTTTCCGAAAAACACATGCTAAAAAATCTTAACGATGTCTTCAATACATGTCGGAAACACAACCTTAAATTACATCCAGAAAAGTGTTCATTTTTTATGCGCGAAGTGACTTTTCTAGGTCATAAGTGCACAGATAAAGGAAGTTTACCTGATGACACAAAATATAATGTCATTAAGAATTATCCAGTCCCACATGATGCGGACAGCGCTAGACGGTTCGTTGCATTTTGCAACTATTATAGACGTTTCATTAAAAATTTCGCCGACTATTCCCGGCACATAACTCGATTATGTAAAAAGAATGTTCCCTTTGAGTGGACAATTGAATGCCAAAATGCATTCCAATATCTTAAAGAAAATTTAATGCGGCCAACCATATTACAATATCCTGATTTTAGCAAAGAATTTTGCATAATCACAGATGCAAGCAAACAAGCGTGTGGAGCGGTTTTAACCCAAAACCGAGATGGACTCCAACTTCCAATCGCTTATGCATCGCGTTCATTCACCAAAGGTGAAAGTAATAAGAGCACAACGGAACAAGAACTAGCAGCCATTCATTGGGCCATTACGCATTTTCGACCATATATTTATGGCAAGCATTTCACGATAAAAACAGACCACAGACCTTTAACATATTTATTTTCCATGGTAAATCCTAGCTCAAAATTGACTCGCATGCGGCTAGAACTCGAAGAATACGACTTCACAGTCGAGTATCTAAAGGGAAAAGACAACTTCGTGGCAGATGCCCTATCTCGTATAACAATAACCGAGTTAAAAGACATTCAAAATAAAGTCCTGAAAGTCACTACCAGGCAACAGTACAGACAAAATAAATCCTGCGCAGGAAAAATAAATGAAAAAGAGACTTTGCCAAGGCAAAGTACTCCAAATGCTTCTATGCCCAACGTTTACCAAGTTATAAATAATGACGAGGTACGAAAAGTAGTGGCCTTGCATATAACAAATAAACTGTGTTACTTGAAACACGGAAATAAAGTTATTGCAAGAATTGATATTGGCGACCTATATACTAATGAAAAACTTTTCTTAGGTCAGTTCTTTCAAAGGCTTGAAAAGCAAGCCGGTATATTAAAAATAAGCCATATCAAAACGGCACCGTGGGAAAAGATCTTTGAATTTATTTCAATAGATACTTTTAAAGAAATGGGCAATGATAAATTGAAATCATTAAGAGTAGCGCTACTCAACCCGGTGACCATAATAAGCAATGAAAAAGAAAAAGAAGCAATTTTGTCTAAAAATCATGATAATCCAAGGAGGTCATAATGGCATAACAAAAACTTTAATAAAAATAAAAAGACACTACTATTGAAAAAATATGACGCGTCAAATAAAAGAGTACATACGTAGTTGTCCAAAATGCCAAAAGTCGAAAACGACAAAACATACAAAGACCCCAATAGACTAACAATAACAGAAACGCCTATGAGTGCCTTTGACAGAGTAATAGTGGATACTATAGGTCCACTACCGAAATCTGAATACGGTAACGAATACGCAGTAACCCTGATCTGTGACCTAACAAAGTATTTGGTAGCCATCCCTGTTCAAAATAAGAACGCTAATACCATTGCGAAAGCAATATTTGAATTTTTTATATTAAAGTACGGTCCAATGAAGCCGTTCATTTCGGACATGGGCACTGAATATAAAAATTCAATAATAAGCGATCTGTGCAAATATCTAAAAATAGACAACATAACGTCTACTGCACATCACCACCAAACCGTGGGAACAGTGGAAAGAAGTCATAGAACTTTTAATGAATACATCCGTTCATATATATCAGTCGATAAAACTGACTGGGATGTTTGGCTCCAATATTTTACATATTGTTTTAACACGACCCCCTCTATGGCACATGGTTATTGTCCATATGAGTTAGTTTTTGGCAAACAAAGCAATTAGCCAAAACAATTTACGGGCCATAATCTAAGTATCTAGGCCCATATAGAGTAGAAGCAATAGAAGATAAGGATAATATTTTAATAAGAGATAAAAGAAATAAAGCACAAAGAGTGCATAAGGATAGGTTAAAAATTTTTAAATAACAAAAAGGAAAATTTTTCTCTAGTATTTACAAAATCTAAAGTATATACATTGAAAATAAGGAAAGTTATTTGCATATATACAAGTTTTTATTTTTATATATATAAAGGAAAGGAGCGAAAAAAAGTCGAATTACTTTATAACGTCATTTACTTTGTGAGGAAAGATATAATATATCTTACCACACAAATACACGAAATACAGAATATATGCTTAATAACACATATTACCACACAAACACATGAAACACATAAGCTATAGCCTGTATAAATCACTCCCTCACATTTTAGCGAAATATAAGTGTACATGATATGCATAATGTTGCTCGTCCAGCAAATATGTGCAAACATAAGTTAGCAACATATCATGCATAAGCATTGCCAAAATATTAAACTTACTCACACACGAACACAACCGAAGCTACGCTCAGAGAGCGGTAGCCAGTATAGCTTGTAGACTGATGCGGGAGGGCGGCAATGCATAAGCATTGCCGAAAGCGAAAGCCAAGAAACTGCGCTCAGAGTATACGATCGGCTCGTGAGCGGGAGAGTAACGGCCGAGAGAGCGTTGCTGTGCGTGTATGGGTGAGCTTTGATGGGAGTGAGAGCGCCACCTAAACATGTATGGGTGTATCAGCGGCAAATTGATGGAGGGTTTGACAGCCACTGGAAAGTGGCTGCAACAAATAAAACAAAGAGAGATTTATGAAGGCGGTTAATTTGAATAAAATCAAATTAAATTTATATATTTACATTAAAAAGGGGGTTTAGTAATATTACTGTGGGGATATTGTCATTTATTTATATACATTTACATTTATATTTCCAGTATATATTATTATTTTATATTTCTTTTATATTTATTCAACATAGCTATGTACTATTTAGTTACTCATTTGTATTTAGGCTGTAAGTTTATTATTTTAGGAAACTTGTTATTTACTCTTAATTGTAGCAAAGAGAGATGCATGGTGGATAAAAGTGGTGGCGGTGGCGGAAATCGCGGGGCCAGCACGAGACCAGGAGAGAGCCGAAAAGGAGACGCCGTTGGCAACCGAGGCTGGGAGTTCAGCAGAATAACAGGCGACGCATACAGGGTGAAAGAATTTCACCATGCCTAGCAACAAGAAAGCTATGCTGGATGAGCGGCAGAGAAAGCCGATCAAAAGGAAACGAGCGATGGAAAGTTTTCAAGATAAAACAGAAACGGATGGAAAAGTACCCGTAACGGGTCAGGAGTTCACCACGTATCCTGATTGGTTCAAGATGCCTATAAATACGCACGGCTGAGACCAAAGGGATAACTAGTGCGTGAGTGAAAGTTATGAAAAGCGAAGTACCAAGTGAAGAAATAAAAAGTGAAGTTTATAAGCGAAGTTAAAAATCGAGTAAAATCGGCAGAAAAGAACGACACCCTGCGAGATCAATAGAAGTGAGTCCTTGGGAGAATCGGCGGTCAAGCAAAGGGTAACTACAAGCAGCGAATTAAAGACTAGGAGTTATTCCTAGCATCAAAGAGAAGACTAGGAGTTATTCCTAGCAATTAGTCAAAGACTAGGAGTTATTCCTAGCACTCATAAAAAGACTAGGAGTATTCCTAGCATCAGCAGAAAAGACTAGGAGTTATTCCTAGCACATAGTCAAAGACTGGGAGCTATTCCTAGCAATACATAAAAGACTAGGAGTATTCCTAGCACAGATAGGAAGACCAGGAGTAGTCCTGGCGCAGGCAGGATCGGCTAGGAGTATTCCTAGCACAGAATAGGCAAGACCAGGAGTATTCCTGGCATAGTGGGGGAAGACTAGAAGATATTCCTAGCAAATTATAGGAGAATAGCAGTCGATAGGATAGAAAGGCAAGACCTGGAATATTCCTGGCAATATAACCAAAATACCTGCTAAAGTTATTCTCGCTTGATCATCAAAATTTCCCAAATCTCGGACGTGCATCAACAGCAACAAACACCGAAATTAATCCGTGCCACCGCCAGCCAAAAAGCCACGCAATAATACTCACAAATAATTATTTAATATAAGCCACATTATTAATAAAACCATTGATTTACATATTCAAAATTTCATCAACAAATCTTATTATTTCACCAGCGCACATATAAATTTGTTGTGCCGAACCTCGACACCTGAAATCCGGCTCTGCCGAATAACAGGACGAAAAAGGATCGTTACAACTGGCGCCCAACGTGCTTAACTGGTGAAAAGGATAATAAAGACAAAGTTGGAAAATATAAATAACAAATCAAAAAAAAATATTTACAAATTTTTGTACATCGTGATATGCAAAAACGGCTCAAATAAACGGTAACAGAATCATTAATTATTTCTGCAAAATTCACACAAAGTAGGATATAATTTTGCTGCGAAATATCCGGTTGTTCCAAAGAAAACAATACAAAATAGATATTTATTTTTCTGTTGCGGCGAAAGTACAAACCGAGAGTAGTACAAAATGACAAAATCATGGATATACTACATGAGGAAGGAGGAGTTGATAAAAGCAGGCGGTACATGTGGAATTTCGATGACCGGAACCGTTGAGGAAATGCGGAAACAATTCGGAGACTGGGTAGAAGCACACGAGGAAGACTCAATATGGCAAGAATGGATTGCTAAAATGGCAGGAAAGTTTACAAAAGTAGCAAAAGCTACTCCGGCGGTGGACTTGGAGAAATTGGCAGTTCCAACACTAACACCGCCCAGATGGGGAAGTGTCGGTGCATTGGAGGGTCCACAAAAACAACAACAAACATTATATGAAGACCCAAAAATGCACAAAAGGGACACAGAAGAACATAAAGGCAAAACAGCCGTCTCGACAAGTGAGTACCCGAGGGTAGCCAAGCAAGTAAGAGAGTGGACATTCAGGTTCGACGGTGGTTCAAAACCATTAGAATTCCTCGAGCAGGTCGAATGGTCAGCCGACATGTACGGGCTAGACATAAATTTGATACCGAGAGCCATGCCAGAACTACTGAAAGACAAAGCTCTTAAGTGGTACGTCGCGAACAACAGGCATTGGTCTTCTTGGGAGGATTTCACGGTGGCTTTTAAAAAGTATTTCCTACCGAGGGGTTATTTTAATAAACTTGAGGACCAAGTTAAGGCCAGAAAGCAAATGTGGAACGAAGCATTTAAGTATTTCATGGTCGAAATGCAAACAATGATGCGACCATTGAAATGCTCAGAAAATGAGCAGCTGGAAATAATATTAGAAAACTGCACACCGGACCTCAAAGTTTTCATAAGCCCACACCACATACGAACACTGGATGATTTAATGCAGCTGGCTGATGAATTCGAAATGTTGGAACAAGAAAGGCGTAAATTCCATCGAGAGGCTCAAAAGGAGCGTTCCAATATCCTGATGCACGTTTCAAGGCGACCAGTAGCACAGGATAGAAGAGACACAATGTGCAGGCGATGTTTGGACGAAGATCCACCGGTACCAGCACAAAGGAGAATGGCCAATAATGAAGCACAAGGATGGATCCAGAACCCATCGCAGGCGTGCAGGCGATGTGGAGGTGCTGGACACTGGGCCAGGGAATGTAACAACAGGAATATATTATTTTGTTGGGTATGCGGAAGGATCGGAAAACGGTCAATGAACTGCTGTATGGCGGCGGGAAACGCGAACCGGTTCCAGCCTACAAGGGGCGAGCAGGGACCGGTGCCGGCAGCTCCCAGAAACTAATAGGAAAACTACTAGAAGAAGAGAGCCAACTATCAGCGGAGATTAGCATCGGGGGAATGACAATGCAGGCAACAGTGGATTCAGGTGCCACCAGCAGCTTTGTCAGCCAAGGCCTAGTGGAGAAATTAGGAAAACAGGCATATCTCACCCAAACAAGAAAGCAAGTACGACTAGCAGACGGTGCGACCAAAGAAATAACATGGCAATGGATCGCGAACGTGCAGTTTGGAAACGAGAAAATTAAAATGTCATTCCTAGTTCTCCCAGGTGGAATCGACGCTATAGTGTTGGGCTGGAATTTTATAAAAGAGATGGGAGCTACAATTAAATGAGCAGGCCACGCAATAAATATCCCTCCAAGGTGCAGATTGAACGGTAAGCTGACCGAAAGAATATCAACAGCAATAGTAACGGATGCACCAGAAACAGAAGTGGGGGATTTTATGAAACAAGAACTGGCGGAATTAGCAAAAATCTCGGGAACATCAAATGTAGGCATGCACACAATTACAATGTGCGATGATAAGCCGATAAAACAAAGATATTACCCAAAGAACCCGAAAATGCAAGGCATCATTAATGAAAAGGTCGATGAGTTAATGGCAATGGGATACATCGAGCGGTCAAACAGCCCATACAGCTCACCAATAGTAATGGTGAAGAAGAAACAAACAGGGAAGTGGAGGCTGTGCGTTGACTTCAGACAGATAAATGCAAAGTCAATAAAGGACGCGTACCCAATGCCAAGAATAGACTATATATTGGATCAGTTGCGAGAGGCGAAGTACATCAGCAGTCTAGATCTGAAGGATGGCTACTGGCAAATCCCGTTGGAAGCAAACAGCAGGCAAATGACGGCATTTACTGTACCCGGCAAAGGACTGTACCAATGGAAGGTGATGCCATTTGGATTACACTCAGCCTCAGTGTTCAGAAGACTGAAAGAAGCAAACCTGCGGATAAATCCAGAGAAATGCCAATTCTTTCGGAAGGAACTACGGTTCCTAGGCCATCGAGTAGCAGAGCTGGGAATTGGTACAGATCCGGATAAAGTAGCTGCTATAGCTGAATTAAAACCTCCGAAAAACACGAAAGAGCTACGGCAGTACCTAGGCGTGGCATCATGGTACAGAAGATTCGTTCCAGGATTCGCAACACTGGTGCAGCCATTGAACTCCCTGTTAAAAAAGAAAACGAAATGGATATGGGAAGAGAAAGCTAGTAGCCGACCCAGTTTTGACTTGCCCAGACTTCTCAAAGATGTTCATACTCCAAACTGATGCAAGCAACTACGGAGTAGGGGCAATTCTAACTCAGAACACGGAGGAAGGGGAACGAGTCATATCCTATGCCAGTAGGACTCTAAATCAGGCGGAACAGAACTATTCAGCCACAGAAAAAGAATGCTTGGCAATAGTATGGGCAGTCAGAAAGCTAAAACCATACTTGGAGGGTTACCACTTCAAAGTGGTAACAGATCACATGGCATTAAAGTGGCTGAATAGTATTGAAAGTCCTACAGGGCGGATCGCAAGATGGGCATTGGAATTACAGCAATACGACTTCGAAATAACGTACCGCAGAGGCAAATTAAACATTGTGGCAGATGCCCTGTCAAGACAGCCATTGGAGACGTGCCGAAGGATGGAAGACAACAGCATACGAGTCAGGCAAGCGAACAATGGATGTGAATGGATAAGTGAAATGTATAAAAAGATTAAAAACAATCCGCAAAAATATACAGACTACTTATCCGAGAACGGGCAATTATATCGAAACATACCCCACAGAGCGGGCAACGAAGACGTAGTAGCGTGGAAACTGTGCGTTCCAAAAACGCTGAGACAGCAGGTAATAAATGAAAACCACAACATTCCGACGGCAGGACATACAGGCTCAAGAAAAACAATTGCGCGAGTAGCGGCAAGATACCACTGGCCGGGAATGCAAAGGGACATTCGGACATACGTAAATAAATGCGAAAGTTGCCAAAAGTACAAATCAAGTCAACAACAGGCAGCTGGACGTATGTTGACCCAAATTCTCGAAGAACCATGGGCAACCGTGTGCGCAGACTTTGTCGGCCCGCTACCAAGATCAAAACATGGCAATTCTGTGCTGCTGGTAATAATAGACAGATTCTCAAAATGGACTGAATTAGTACCAATGAGGAAAGCGTCAGCGGAAAACTTGGTCAAAGCGTTCAGAGAACGAATACTATGCAGATTCGGGGTACCGAAGGTGGTAATAACAGATAACGGCGTACAATTTGTAAGCAAAATCTTCAAAAACATGCTACAGGAATGGGGATGCACCCACCAATTAACAGCACCCTATACGCCACAAGAGAATCCGACCGAAAGGGCGAACAGAACGGTCAAAACAATGATCGCCCAATTTGCAGAAGGGAACCAGCGGAGATGGGACGAATTGTGGCCTGAATTAATGTTGGCCGTGAACTCCAGCGTATCAGATGCAACTGGATATACGGCAATGACAATAACTCAGGGAAGAGAGCCGAGATTGCCGGGAGCAATATATGATACGCTAACGACAGGAACAGGCAAGCCAGACCATAAACTCCAGGATATGGAAGGCGTATGAAAGAGATAGGTACGCTAGTACGAAGAACTCTGGAGAAGGCGGCACAAGACCAGGCAAGGCACTACAACCTGAGAAGACGTGAATGGAGGCCTCGAATTGGGGATGTTGTATGGGCAAAGGAGCATTACCTATCAAATGCCGCGGAAGGATTTGCGGCAAAATTAGCGCCGCGATATGGAGGGCCATATAAGATAAAAGGATTTACATCACCAGTAATATGTAAATTGATACATATAGTGAGCGGAAAATCAAGAACGGCCCACATAAGCGAATTAAAAGCGCAGGCAATGCCAGAGGCAAACACAGATGACCAACAAGAAATATAATTCTCCAAATTCGATTTCAGCATTTTTCAGCTAAGCCGAATAGTGAGCGGAAAATCAAGAACGGCCCACATAAGCGAATTAAAAGCGCAGGCAATGCCAGAGGCAAACACAGATGACCAACAAGAAATATAATTCTCCAAATTCGATTTCAGCATTTTTCAGCTAAGCCGAGACGGAGTAGTTGGACCGGCCGGACAACGAGGAAGTTAAGGCGCGGCAGATTTTTGCTGGAAAAGGACAAGAAGAATATGCCACGCAAATAATTTTTATACAGGTATATTTTTTGGTTTTTTTTTTTTGTTGGAAACATATTGGTATGTATAAAATAATATACAGAAGAATGTCAATATAACAAATTATAATATACATACAATACATATATATACATACATATGCAAATATAAAAATTTAAGAAAAAAAAAAAGGGAAACAAAGAAATATATATACATGTATAAAGACACAACAAAATCAGAAGGGTACAGCAACACCATCATATAAAAAAAATATCAAAGAAGCTAACTTCGGCTTTGCCGAAGTTTGTATACCCTTGCAGCTTCACTGTTTTATTATTTAATTTCAAAACAAAAATTTTAAAATAATTGGCATAAATGTTTAACAAAAAAAAAAAAAAAACAAAAAAGAAGAAAATACACATCTTCACCTCACCGTCTTCATCGAGAATTGAACCAGCACCAAATATCGCGAAATCGCGCGACCGACCTCTACATTCTACGCCACCGTGCTTACTTAAATTATTTAAGCCAGTTCGACATATATAGCAAACGCATGGCATCTCGCTCTTTCAATTTCGTTCTGTGCAAGAACACAACTCAAATATTTCTTTTTCTCTCTCACACACAGCGTGGTGAAGAATTTTTGCATACGTATGTATGTATGTGTGTGCGTGAACATTAAAATAAATTTAATTTCTTTTATATTTGATTATTGATTTGTAACCTTAATAATTATCCGATCTTGTTGAAACTTGGTGTAGGGTGAATGGGTAAAAATTGAATTTAAATGCAACAACAAAAAAACAATCATTTTATATAATTCTTATTTGGTGCCGCGCGGATTCGAACTCGCGTGATTTGTGTTTGTACGGCAGATTTCTTGGAAATTTTTTGTTGCTGGAGTAAATTGATTATATTGAGGGTTTGTTTTATTGATTTGTAGGCGTAATAATTATCCGATTTGAATCAAACTTGGTGGGTAGAGTTTTGGTACAAATTGAATTTATATTGCAAAAGAAAAAAAAAAATTTTAGTTGGAACCCTATT
>JAEIGH010000375.1:0-58731 GCA_018903575.1 Drosophila saltans
AATTTAAAATTTTTTAAGAAAAGAAAGAAAATAAAAACACAAAAAGAAATTCAAAATTTTTTTAAAGAAAATAAAAACACAAAAAGAAATTCAAAATTTTTAAAAGAAAAGAAAGAAAATAAAAACACAAAAAGAAATTTTAAAGGTTTTTTTAAAGGAAAGAAAAAATAAAAACACAAAAAGAAATTTAATATTTTTAAAGAAAAGAAAGAAAATAAAAACACCAAAGAAATTTACCCATACAAAACGAAAAATAAACGTTAAACTCTCCCCCCACACTACCAATAAACATTTTTGTTGTTATTTTTGGAATATTTATAAAGTAATGGATGAAATGAAGGAAGCAATTTCTAGCTTGCTAGCGCAAGTAGCCCCTCTTTCTCGGGAGCGCGCAAACGGAGAAGAAAAGTATTTACCTTAGAAGAAAAAAAATTCCGACCCGGTAATAATATCAGATAAGCCACCATCTAGGGCACTCTCAGGAATATGACTTGAGGCAGATAGCAATCTTGCCAGATTGCGTTAAGGAAATAAGGCCCTTTACGGGAGAGGCCGCACAATACCCAACTTTTATTAGACAGGCTGAAGTTGAAATGCAAGACTACCAGGTAGCTAAGGACAAGCCCATGTATCGGGCTGTCGTCCTTCATTTAAGGTCGAAAAGTGAAGGCAGGGCGGATGAAATGCTCATTGCTAATGATGTAGCGGATGACGATTGGCCAGCAATTAGGAAGGCCCTAGCATCCTACTATGAGGACAAACGAGATATAGGGGACTATAGAGTACCAAATGAGTATGTTAGTCCGCGGTAACGGAAACCTTGACTCATTCTATAACAACATCAATAGGCACCTCTCGTTAATTGTGGGCAAGCTTAGGAATATGGGACATGAGAAGGTCCTCGAAGCTCCTTATAAGCTCGTATCGCGAAAGAGCCTTACGAATCTTCATCAGGGGTCTGTCTCAAGAGATATCGGGTTTGGTCACAGTTAATCGCCCTAGGACTTTGCCAGAGGCATTCGCAATTGCCCTAGAATTAGACAACGTTATTATGAGGAAAAATCTACCTTCCCCGAGCACCTCCGGTAGGCTTCCGTATCAACCACGGCCTGCTTACCGACAACAATACCCATCAACCAATTTTTCTCCAAGATTCAACAACCCCTCACCCTCGTAAACCATAGGGCCCCAGTCCCGTACCAGGACTCGTCGCCATCAAACGCGTACCGAGGTGGTCAACAGTTTAACAGACCGGCTATCAAAATGGAACCGGCGACCTCGGGTCAGTCGAGGAACAGGTTCCCGAACCAGGCAACCGAAGGGGGCATCAAAAGAAAGCCCCGGTGAATCAACGAACCCGTTTAAGAAAAGGGCACTATGTATTCCATGTAGAAGCACCAACTATGCCTGACCATAACGCGATAAATTACACTCCAAAGGGTACTGAGGGTACCCCAGACATTGAACCAACTTATGAAGAATTGCCGGTGACTCCTGCTACGGAAGGGGAGGAATGCGCGACGCATGAGACTCCACAACACCCCAGCGATCTTGTGATCCAAGATCAGATAAATTTTATGGGCGTGGCCTCTCAAGCGTACCATACATAGAGTACGAAGATAGGAAGGGGGTAGTGCGTCAGTTTCTTATTGACACTGGCGCAAATAAGAACTTCATTAGTCAGGAACTATCTGACGAAACCTCGGCACTACAAACCCCATTCCTAGTTCAGTCAGCCGGGGGCCCCATTAAAGTCTCAAAATCCACAACTGGTCCCTTTTTCGCCCCTTGGGGCAATAACTGTTTGCTCACATTTTACACACTACCAAACCTGAACAGCTTCGACGGAATCATCGGTGATGATACGTTAAGGCAAATAAAAGCTAAGATTGACAGAGAACTTGATACCCTGACGATACAACCTGGGGTAGTTATACCCCTTCTAAACCACAGATCAGCCCAACTAAATTTCCTTCTGGAAGAAGGCCATCCGAAAAGAAGTCGGGCCTACCCTTGAAGCCCTGATTAACAAATTTTCCTCTGTTTTCGATCCCGTTGCCCCCGGTGGGGCATAGAAACCAAGTAAAGGCATCAATCCGCACTCGAACGGATGATCCCGTTTACACTAGACCCTACCCTTACCCAGTCCACATGAGAGAAGAAGTCGAACGCCAAGTAGCGAAACTTCTCCATGATGGAATGATTAGACCATCAGAAAGCCCCTATAATGCCCCCGTCTGGGTGGTTCCAAAGAAACCAAAACCCAACGGAGAGAAACAATTCCGCATGGTAATTGACTATAAGAGGTTAAATGCCGTCACCATCGCCGACAAATATCCGATCCCCGACATTACTTCTACCCTAGCTAGCTTAGACAAAGCAAAATTCTTCACTACTATCGATTTAACTTCGGGATTTCACCAAATCCATTTGAATCCAGCGGACGTCCCCCAAAACTGCTTTTTCGACCCTCAATGGGAAATACGAATTCCTAAGATTACCTTTTGGGCTTAAAAATGCCCCCGGAATTTTTCAAAGGATGATAGACGATGTACTCAGGGGGTACATCGGAAAAATCTGCTATGTTTACATTGACGACATAATCGTCTTTAGCTCATCCTATGAGGACCACTGGTCAAACTTAACCGCTGTATTTACTAGACTCCGAGAAGTTGGCCTACAGGTGAACCTCGAAAAGACACAATTCCTACAAAAACAGGTAGAATTTCTGGGTTACATCGTAACAGGCGATGGTATTAAAGTCGACGACAAAAAAGTCAATGCAATCTTGAGAATACAACCTCCAAAGAACCTGAAGGAGCTTAAGTCCTTTCTGGGGATGACCTCCTACTATAGGAAATTCGTAAAAGATTATGCTAGGATCGCAAAACCACTCACAAACCTGACGCGCATGGGTGGTGCGCAAGTTAAATCCTCACAGTCCAAAAAGGATAGCAGTTGTACTCGACGAGGAAGCAATGCAGGCATTCCGCGATCTAAAAACGCTTCTCTCCTCATCTGAGGTGCTAGCTTTCCCAGACTTCTCGAAACCCTTTCATCTCACAACAGATGCGTCAAACGTTGCCCTCGGGGCCGTCCTATCCCAAATCACAACAGGCAACGATAGGCCTATTACCTACCTCTCGAGGGCCCTTAACCGGACAGAAGAAAATTATGCTACTATCGAGAGAGAAATGTTAGCAATAATCTGGGCCCTAGACAACCTCAGAGCATACCTATATGGGGCCGCATCTCTGAAAATTTACACGGATCATCAGCCATTAATTTATGCCATGGGTAATAGTAATTTCAACGCCAAACTAAAGCGTTGGAAGGCTAGGATAGAAGAGTATAATTATGAACTAATCTATAAACCAGGGAAAGCAAACGTGGTAGCAGACGCACTTTCTAGAATTTCATACAACTCGACTGTCGAGATACCGAACCAAGTAAATTTGAATATCCTAGACACCCACGACACCGACTCACTGGCAACAATGCACAGCGCACTGCAGGACGCATCTGACCTCATCCCACATGTCGAGGTCCCCATTAACGCATTCAGGAACCAGATTATCTTTGACCCCTCCTGCTCAAGTTATTCGTGCGTCACGCCACATGCAGGTTTCACTCGTCATTTAGTCCCTATCAAAACCTTTACCGCAGTGGAATTAGACACGGCTCTGAAAAATTACCTCAGGCCATCTCTAATAAACGGTATTAAAATCCCGGATACGCACCTGCAACTTCTGCAAACGTGTTACCTCCACTCCTTTACAAGCTACAAACTTCGCGTTACGCAAAGATTGGTGACCGATTTGACCGATGACGACACGATTTGTGGAGTCATCACCGAGGAACACCAAAGAGCTCATAGAAACTCTAAAGAAATAAGACTTCAGCTATTAGAGCGGGTCTACTTCCCCAAAATGGCTAGTAAAATTAAAAACATTGTGGCAGCTTGCAAGACATGCAAGTTTCACAAATACGACAGACACCCTAACCAACCACTTCTGGAGCCCACACCCACTCCAACATACCCGTGCGAAATCCTGCACATCGATATCTTTGCGCTAGAAAAACAAAAATTCCTCAGCTGCATTGACAAATTTTCGAAGTTTGCCAAACTTTTTCCTATAGACTCAAAATCAGCACTCCACTTGCGTGAGAAGCTAGCAGAGGTGTTGCACTATTTCACGGCTCCCAGAATTCTCGTAACTGACAATGAACGAGGGCTCCTTTGCCCTACGGTTCTCAATTACCTGAATTTACTGAACATAGTCGTATACCATACCCCTACACAACGGAGCGAGGTCAATGGTCAAGTGGAACGATTTCACTCGACATTCCTCGAAATCTATAGATGCCTTAAGGCCGAGTTTCCAACCCTCAGGGTATCGGAACTCGTACCCATGGCCGTCGATAGATATAATAACTCGATTCACTCCGTTATCAAAAGAAAGCCAGTTGATGTTTTCCTAGACAGGACTTCTAGGATAAACTATCAGGGGCTTAACGGACTTTAGGCGTAACACTCTAGAAGACATTAGTGGACTAATAAAATCTAAACAGGAGGCAGTTATTCGCAGGCGCAATGTTGGGAAAAAAGAACAGACTAAATATAAACCTGGAGAAGAGGTTTTCGTTAGGAACAAGCAAATCCAAGGAAAAGAGAGAAAAAAATTATTCAACCTAGAAGAGGTACTAGAGGATAGAAGGGCTACAGTAAAAACAGAAGTCAGGGAAGATTTTCCATAAAGCTCATTTACGATCTAAAACAAAGAACAAGTAGGCAAGAAATGTCCCTTTTTTTTTTTTCTTTCATCCTCCTTTATGAAACAAGAACCTAGAGAAAATAATAATAAAAAAATAAAAAAAAAAAAAAAACAAACAAAAAATAATAAAAAAAACGTATCAAACAAAGCACTCTTCACGAACCAGGTGGTATACAAAACCTTAGCCTTAAGAAAATTCATATCATAAGCATTACTAACTCTCTTCATCTTAAAGGATGGCAATGGTGATGATGCGGCAGGCAAGTGCTGCCCATTTCTTCAACTATGACTCTCCGGTAATCCCCCTTCAGCAAGGATACGTTTGGCGAGTAAATGGCGTGTTTCGATTGATTCACGTCATAAATTTGCTGGAGTTCCAACAAGCAATCCGAACCACTCGAGAGGAAGCCGCTCTGCTGTCTGATCAACACATGAAGATGATAGCAAATCATTATCTAGACAAAGCGGAAGAAGATACTGAAAGGATGCTCTCCACACCGG
The DNA here is from genome assembly GCA_018903575.1 of Drosophila saltans. Classification (NCBI taxonomy): domain Eukaryota; kingdom Metazoa; phylum Arthropoda; class Insecta; order Diptera; family Drosophilidae; genus Drosophila; species Drosophila saltans. Next base: position 5,277 of record JAEIGH010000375.1, read on the forward strand.
CTCGGAAACCCCGGGCCATCGAATGGCTTGGCTCAGCTTGGAAATGGGTCGCTGGCTCTCCAGACGCAGCCGACTGGAACGCGGCCTTGAAGACCCAGGATAACCTTGTTGCAGGCAATAACCAACAAGTCCGCATCAACGAAAAACTTTTCGATGCCACGTATCGTACCATGGAAGCATTGAATGGATTAGTTGGCAAGGTCAACACTATAGATGGGGATGTTCATGCAGCCACGGCGACCCTTCACAAGGCCATGATTCTGGCACACCAAGTCCATGAGGTGACCAGAGCATGCCAATTAGCCAAGACGGGAGCAGTGAACTCGGACCTCTTAAATGCAAAAGAGGTGGATGACATCCTAACCGAAGTGTCAGGACTCCCGTACCAGAATGCAATCGAGGCCATTGAATTCTCCCGGCCAACGGTCGTATCTAATGGCACTTCCCTACTCTACGTCCTAGCCATACCTAAGGTGATGGATAGAAGATACAGATTGCTCCATCTACTTCCAACGATCCGCGAGGGCCGGAAACTCATCCTAGATGCCGACTTGGTAGCAGTCGACCCTGGTGAAACATACGAATTTTTAGGAAATTGCCTCTCCATCGGCAACACAACAGTCTGCCAGGAGGCAAATCTACGCAAACTAAGCGAAGACAGCTGCATCCCACGACTCATCAAAGGTGGTGATGCGCAATGTCACTACCTGAGGGACACACAGGAAGCGGTGACTCTGATAGACGAGAGCACGGTGTTCCTCACTGGATTTAATGGGACAGTGACCACCTCCTCGGGGCAGCGCAGACTCCAGGGCTCTTTCATTGTCAAGCTGGAGAACGAAACGGTGATCATCGGAAAGAAAGCTTATTCTAGCCGGTCGGTATCTACCCTCACCGCCATGCCGGCGGTCCTCTCCAACATAACAGCCACTGGATACACCCCGACTCTTCAATATGTCCACGAATTCTCCGTACAAAATTTGAAGAAATTATACAGCGTCTCGAGAAGACTCCAAGTATCCCTGGTAATTGAGGCCATCTGTGCTGCATGCGTAATCATCACGCTATACTTGGGCTGGAGGAAGATGACATCCACGAGAGGCCTAACGATGCCAGAGAAGGCCAACCCGGCGTCTTCACCCTAATCTGCGGGACGCAGATCTTTAGAGGGGGAGGAGTTAACACCATGCACTCTGCGAGTGCACACATCGGGCCCTTTCCCCTCTAACAACTTGCTGGCTAAGCATAATTTGCTAGCTCAGCATAAAAGCCCGACATAGCGACCGCTTGCGCAAGAGCCAAGGCGATGACACCGGATGCGCGTGTGACCGTTGGACGGCCACTTGCGCCAATTCAGCAATTCAAGGCCAGAGGGAGAACTCTGGTGCTTCTGGGCCGTGGCAACGGCGGGCACTTCAGATTGAACCATCAAACCAAACACTTGTATAATTATTCAAATTTAGATATTAAATAAAATATTGTAATGTATTGGAATTCTTGGATACTTGTTTTCATTAGGTAAATTGTGTTTCAAATCCTTACCCGGTGGTAAGGTGACTTCCATATTATGATATGGAAGTTAACTTGGATATCGAAATCCATATGGATATCGAAGTCCCTAGGGATATCGAAATCGATATGGATATTAAAATCGGTAAGGATATCGAAATCGATATGGATATCGAAATCCATAGGGATATCGAAATCCATAGGGATATCGAAATACATAGGACTATCGAAATCCATAGGGATATCGAAATCGATATGGATATCGAAATCTATAGGAATATAGAAATCCATAGGGATAACGAAATCGATATGGATATCGAAATCCATATGGATATCGAAATCCATAAGGATATTGAAATCCATAGGGATAACGAAATCCATAGGTATATCGAAATCCATAGGGATATCGAAATCCATAGGGATACCGAAATCGATATGGATATCGAAATCCATATGGATATCGAAATCCATAGTGATCTCGAAATCCATAGGAATATCGAAATCCATAGGGATATCGAAATCCATAGGGATATCGAAATCCATAGGGATATCGAAAACCATGGGGATATCGAAATCGATATGGATACCTTAAACAATATGGATATCTAAATCCATAGGGATATCGAAATCCATACGGATATCGAAATCGATATGGATATCGAAATACCATGGGGATATCGAAATCGATATGGATACCGAAATCAATATGGATATCGAAATCCATAGGGATACCGAAATCGATATGGATATCGAAATCCATTTCGATATCGAAATCCATAGGGATATCGCTATCCATAGGTATATCGAAATCGATATGGATACCCAAATAGATATGGATATCGAAATCCATAGGGATATCGAAATCGATATGGATATTGAAATCGATATGGATATCGAAATCCATAGGGATATCGAAATCGATATGGATATTGAAATTGATATGGATATCAAAGTCCATAGGGAAATCGAAATCGATATGGATATCGAAATCAAAAGGGATACCGAAATCGATATGGATATCGAAGTCCATAGGGATATCGAAATCCATAGGGATATCGAAATCGATATGGATATTGAAATCGATATGGACACCGAAATTGATATTGACATCGAAATCCATACGGATATCGAAATCCAAATGGATATCGAAATCCATAGGGATATCAAAATCCATAGGGATATCGAAATCCATAGGGATATCGAAATCCATAGGGATATCGAAATCCATTTCGATATCGAAATCCATAGGGATATCGCTATCCATAGGTATATCGAAATCGATATGGATACCCAAATAGATATGGATATCGAAATCCATAGGGATATCGAAATCGATATGGATATTGAAATCGATATGGATATCGAAATCCATAGGGATATCGAAATCGATATGGATATCGAGATCCATATGGATATCGAAATCCATAGGGATATCGAAATCCATAGGGATATCGAAATCCATAGGGATATCGAAATCCATAGGGATATCGAAATCCATAGGGATATCGAAAACCATGGGGATATCGAAATCGATATGGATATCGAAATCGATATGGATATCGAAATCAATATGGATATCGAAATCCATAGGGATATCGAAATCCATAGGGATATCGAAATCGATATGGATATCGAAATCCATAGGGATATCGAAATCCATATGGATATCGAAATCCATAGGGATATCGATATCGATATCCATAGGGATATCGAAATCGATATGGATATCGAAATCCATATGGATATCGAAATCCATAGGATACAAATCCATAGGGATATCGAAATCCATATGGATATCGAAATCCATAGGGATATCGAAATCCATAGGGATATCGAAATCCATAGGGATATCGAAATCCATAGGGATATCGAAATCGATATGGATATCGAAATCCATATGGATATCGAAATCCATATGGATATCGAAATCCATATGGATATCGAAATCCATAGGGATATCGAAATCCATAGGGATATCGAAATCCATAGGGATATCGAAATCCATAGGGATATCGAAAACCATAGGGATATCGAAATCGATATGGATATCGAAATCAATATGGATATCGAAATCCATAGGGATATCGAAATCCATACGGATATCGAAATCGATATGGATATCGAAATACCATGGGGATATCGAAATCGATATGGATACCGAAATCAATATGGATATCGAAATCCATAGGGATACCGAAATCGATATGGATATCGAAATCCATATGGATATCGAAATCCATAGGGATATCGAAATCGATATGGATATCGAAATCGATATGGATATCGAAATCCATAGGGATATCGAAATCGATATGGATATCGAAATCGATATGGATATCGAAATCGATATGGATATCGAAATCCATAGGGATATCGAAATCCATAAGGATATCGAAATCGATATGGATATCGAAATCCATATGGATATCGAAATCCATATGGATATCGAAATCCATATGGATATCGAAATCCATAGGGATATCGAAATCCATAGGGATATCGAAATCGATATGGATATCGAAATCGATATGGATATCGAAATCCATAGGGATATCGAAATCCATAGGGATATCGAAATCCATAGGGATATCGAAATCCATAGGGATATCGAAATCCATAGGGATATCGAAATCGATATGGATATCGAAATCCATAGGGATATCGAAATCCATAGGGATATCGAAATCCATAGGGATATCGAAATCCATAGGGATATCGAAATCCATAGGGATATCGAAATCCATAGGGATATCGAAATCCATGGGGATATCGAAATCGATATGGATACCGAAATCGATAAGGATATCGAAATCCATAGGGATATCGAAATCCATAGGGATATCGAAATCCATATGGATATCGAAATCCATAGGGATATCGAAATCGATATGGATATCGAAATCGATATGGATATCGAAATCCATAGGGATATCGAAATCGATATGGATATCGAAATCCATATGGATATCGAAATCCATAGGGATATCGAAATCCATAGGGATATCGAAATCGATATGGATATCGAAATCCATATGGATATCGAAATCCATATGGATATCGAAATCCATAGGGATATCGAAATCGATATGGATATCGAAATCGATATGGATATCGAAATCCATAGGGATATCGAAATCCATAGGGATATCGAAATCCATAGGGATATCGAAATCCATAGGGATATCGAAATCCATAGGGATATCGAAATCGATATGGATATCGAAATCCATATGGATATCGAAATCCATAGTGATTATCGAAATCCATAGGGATATCGAAATCCATAGGGATATCGAAATCCATAGGGATATCGAAATCCATAGGGATATCGAAATCGATATGGATATCGAAATCCATATGGATATCGAAATCCATAGGGATATCGAAATCCATAGGGATATCGAAATCCATAGGGATATCGAAATCCATGGGGATATCGAAATCGATATGGATATCGAAATCCATATGGATATCGAAATCCATAGGGATACCGAAATCGATATGGATATCGAAATCCATATGGATATCGAAATCCATAGGGATATCGAAATCCATAGGTATATCGAAATCGATATGGATATCGAAATCCATATGGATATCGAAATCCATAAGGATATCGAAATCCATAGGGATATCGAAATCCATAGGGATATCGAAATCCATAGGGATATCGAAATCCATAGGGATATCGAAATCGATATGGATATCGAAATCCATATGGATATCGAAATCCATATGGATATCGAAATCCATAGGGATATCGAAATCCATAGGGATATCGAAATCCATAGGGATATCGAAATCCATAGGGATATCGAAATCCATGGGGATATCGAAATCGATATGGATATCGAAATCCATATGGATATCGAAATCCATAGGGATATCGAAATCCATAGGGATATCGAAATCGATATGGATATCGAAATCCATAGGGATATCGAAATCGATATGGATATCGAAATCCATATGGATATCGAAATCCATAGGGATACCGAAATCGATATGGATATCGAAATCCATTTGGATATCGAAATCCATAGGGATATCGAAATCCATAGGTATATCGAAATCGATATGGATATCGAAATCCATATGGATATCGAAATCCATAAGGATATCGAAATCCATATGGATATCGAAATCGATATGGATATCGAAATCCATAGGGATATCGAAATCGATATGGATATCGAAATCCATAGGGATATCGAAATCCATAGGGATATCGAAATCGATATGGATATCGAAATCGATATGGATACCGAAATCCATATGGATATCGAAATCCATAGGGATATCGAAATCCATATGGATATCGAAATCCATAGGGATATCGAAATCCATATGGATATCGAAATCCATATGGATATCGAAATCCATAGGATATCGATATCGGAAATCCATAGGGATATCGAAATCCATATGGATATCGAAATCCATAGGGATATCGAAATCCGATATGGATATCGAAATCGATATGGATATCGAAATCCATAGGGATATCGAAATCGATATGGATATCGAAATCCATATGGATATCGAAATCCATAGGGATATCGAAATCGATATGGATATCGAAATCGATATAGGGATATCGAAATCGATATGGATATCGAAATCCATATGGATATCGAAATCCATAGGGATATCGAAATCGATATGGATATCGAAATCGATATGGATATCGAAATCGATATGGATATCGAAATCCATATGGATATCGAAATCCATATGGATATCGAAATCCATAGGGATATCGAAATCCATAGGGATATCGAAATCGATATGGGATATCGAAATCCATAGGGATATCGAAATCCATATGGATATCGAAATCCATATGGATATCGAAATCCATAGGGATATCGAAATCGATATGGATATCGAAATCGATATGGATATCGAAATCCATATGGATATCGAAATCCATATGGATATCGAAATCCATATGGATATCGAAATCCATAGGGATATCGAAATCCATAGGGATATCGAAATCCATAGGGATATCGAAAATCCATGGGGATATCGAAATCGATATGGATATCGAAATCAATATGGATATCGAAATCCATAGGGATATCGAAATCCATATGGATATCGAAATCGATATGGATATCGAAATCCATAGGGATATCGAAATCCATAGGGATATCGAAATCCATAGGGATATCGAAATCCATATGGATATCGAAATCGATATGGATATCGAAATCCATAGGGATATCGAAATCCATATGGATATCGAAATCCATAGGGATATCGAAATCCATATGGATATCGAAATCCATATGGATATCGAAATCCATATGGATATCGAAATCGATATGGATATCGAAATCCATATGGATATCGAAATCCATATGGATATCGAAATCCATAGGGATATCGAAATCGATATGGATATCGAAATCCATATGGATATCGAAATCGATATGGATATCGAAATCCATAGGGATATCGAAATCCATAGGGATATCGAAATCCATATGGATATCGAAATCCATAGGGATATCGAAATCCATATGGATATCGAAATCGATATGGATATCGAAATCCATATGGATATCGAAATCCATATGGATATCGAAATCCATATGGATATCGAAATCCATATGGATATCGAAATCCATAGGGATATCGAAATCGATATGGATATCGAAATCCATGGGGATATCGAAATCGATATGGATATCGAAATCCATATGGATATCGAAATCCATAGGGATATCGAAATCCATATGGATATCGAAATCCATATGGATATCGAAATCCATAGGGATATCGAAATCCGATAGGGATATCGAAATCCATATGGATATCGAAATCCATAGGGATATCGAAATCGATATGGATATCGAAATCCATATGGATATCGAAATCCATATGGATATCGAAATCCATAGGGATATCGAAATCGATATGGATATCGAAATCCATAGGGATATCGAAATCCATATGGATATCGAAATCCATAGGGATATCGAAATCCATAGGGATATCGAAATCGATATGGATATCGAAATCCATATGGATATGGATATCGAAATCCATATGGATATCGAAATCCATAGGGATATCGAAATCCATATGGATATCGAAATCCATATGGATATCGAAATCCATAGGGATATCGAAATCGATATGGATATCGAAATCCATATGGATATCGAAATCCATATGGATATCGAAATCCATAGGGATATCGAAATCCATAGGGATATCGAAATCCATATGGATATCGAAATCCATAGGGATATCGAAATCCATAGGGATATCGAAATCCATATGGATATCGATCGAAATCGATATGGATATCGAAATCCATATGGATATCGAAATCCATATGGATATCGAAATCCATATGGATATCGAAATCGATATGGATATCGAAATCCATAGGGATATCGAAATCCATAGGGATATCGAAATCGATATGGATATCGAAATCCATATGGATATCGAAATCCATAGGGATATCGAAATCGATATGGATATCGAAATCCATATGGATATCGAAATCCATAGGGATATCGAAATCCATATGGATATCGAAATCCATATGGATATCGAAATCCATAGGGATATCGAAATCGATATGGATATCGAAATCCATATGGATATCGAAATCGATATGGATATCGAAATCCATATGGATATCGAAATCCATATGGATATCGAAATCGATATGGATATCGAAATCGATATGGATATCGAAATCGATATGGATATCGAAATCCATAGGGATATCGAAATCCATATGGATATCGAAATCCATATGGATATCGAAATCCATATGGATATCGAAATCCATAGGGATATCGAAATCCATAGGGATATCGAAATCCATATGGATATCGAAATCCATATGGATATCGAAATCCATAGGGATATCGAAATCGATATGGATATCGAAATCGATATGGATATCGAAATCCATATGGATATCGAAATCGATATGGATATCGAAATCGATATGGATATCGAAATCCATAGGGATATCGAAATCGATATGGATATCGAAATCCATATGGATATCGAAATCCATAGGGATATCGAAATCCATAGGGATATCGAAATCGATATGGATATCGAAATCGATATGGATATCGAAATCCATAGGGATATCGAAATCCATAGGGATATCGAAATCCATATGGATATCGAAATCCATAGGGATATCGAAATCCATATGGATATCGAAATCGATATGGATATCGAAATCCATATGGATATTGAAATCGATATGGATATCGAAATCGATATGGATATCGAAATCCATAGGGATATCGAAATCGATATGGATATCGAAATCCATAGGGATATCGAAATCCATAGGGATATCGAAATCCATAGGTATCGAAATCCATAGGGATATCGAAATCCATACGGATATCGAAATCGATATGGATATCGAAATCCATAGGGATGTCGAAATCCATAGGTATCGAAATCCATAGGGATATCGAAATCCATAGGGATATCGAAATCGATATGGATATCGAAATCCATATGGATATCGAAATCCATAGGGATATCGAAATCCATAGGGATATCGAAATCGATATGGATATCGAAATCCATATGGATATCGAAATCGATATGGATATCGAAATCCATAGGGATATCGAAATCCATAGGGATATCGAAATCCATATGGATATCGAAATCCATAGGGATATCGAAATCGATATGGATATCGAAATCCATATGGATATCGAAATCCATATGGATATCGAAATCCATAGGGATATCGAAATCGATATGGATATCGAAATCCATAGGGATATCGAAATCCATAGGGATATCGAAATCCATAGGTATCGAAAACCATAGGGATATCGAAATCCATACGGATATCGAAATCGATATGGATATCGAAATCCATAGGGATGTCGAAATCCATAGGTATCGAAATCCATAGGGATATCGAAATCCATAGGGATATCGAAATCGATATGGATATCGAAATCCATATGGATATCGAAATCCATAGGGATATCGAAATCGATATGGATATCGAAATCCATATGGATATCGAAATCCATATGGATATCGAAATCCATAGGGATATCGAAATCCATATGGATATCGAAATCGATATGGATATCGAAATCCATAGGGATATCGAAATCGATATGGATATCGAAATCGATATGGATATCGAAATCCATAGGGATATCGAAATCGATATGGATATCGAAATCCATATGGATATCGAAATCCATAGGGATATCGAAATCGATATGGATATCGAAATCCATAGGGATATCGAAATCGATATGGATATCGAAATCCATAGGGATATCGAAATCCATAGGGATATCGAAATCGATATGGATATTCGAAATCGATATGGATACCGAAATTATCGATATTGGATATCGAAATCCATATGGATATCGAAATCCATATGGATATCGAAATCCATATGGATATCGAAATCCATAGGGATATCGAAATCCATATGGATATCGAAATCCATATGGATATCGAAATCCATAGGGATATCGAAATCCATAGGGATATCGAAATCCATATGGATATCGAAATCCATATGGATATCGAAATCCATATGGATATCGAAATCCATATGGATATCGAAATCCGATATGGATATCGAAATCCATATGGATATCGAAATCCATATGGATATCGAAATCCATAGGGATATCGAAATCCATAGGGATATCGAAATCCATAGGGATATCGAAATCCATAGGGATATCGAAAACCATAGGGATATCGAAATCGATATGGATATCGAAATCCATATGGATATCGAAATCCATATGGATATCGAAATCCATAGGGATATCGAAATCGATATGGATATCGAAATCCATATGGATATCGAAATCCATAGGGATATCGAAATCCATATCCATAGGATATCGAAATCGATATGGATATCGAAATCCATATGGATATCGAAATCGATATGGATATCGAAATCCATAGGGATATCGAAATCCATATGGATATCGAAATCCATAGGGATATCGAAATCCATAGGGATATCGAAATCCATAGGGATATCGAAATCCATAGGGATACCGAAATCGATATGGATATCGAAATCCATATGGATATCGAAATCCATAGTGGATATCGAAATCCATAGGGATATCGAAATCCATAGGGATATCGAAATCCATAGGGATATCGAAATCCATAGGGATATCGAAATCCATAGGGATATCGAAATCGATATGGATACCTGAAATCCATATGGATATCGAAATCCATAGGGATATCGAAATCCATAGGGATATCGAAATCGATATGGATATCGAAATCCATGGGGATATCGAAATCGATATGGATATCGAAATCCATATGGATATCGAAATCCATATGGATATCGAAATCGATATGGATATCGAAATCCATATGGATATCGAAATCCATAGGGATATCGAAATCCATAGGGATATCGAAATCGATATGGATACCGAAATCGATATGGATATCGAAATCCATAGGGATATCGAAATCGATATGGATATCGAAATCGATATGGATATCGAAATCCATAGGGATATCGAAATCGATATGGATATCGAAATCGATATGGATATCGAAATCCATAGGGATATCGAAATCGATATGGATATCGAAATCCATAGGGATATCGAAATCCATATGGATATCGAAATCCATATGGATATCGAAATCCATAGGGATATCGAAATCGATATGGATATCGAAATCGATATGGATACCGAAATCGATATGGATATCGAAATCCATACGGATATCGAAATCCATATGGATATCGAAATCCATAGGGATATCGAAATCCATAGGGATATCGAAATCCATAGGGATATCGAAATCCATAGGGATATCGAAATCGATATGGATATTAAAGTCGATATGGATATCAAAATCCATAGGGATATCGAAATCGATATGGATACCGAAATCGACATGGATATCGAAATCCATAGGGATATCGAAATCGATTTGGATATCGAAATCGATATGGATATCGAAATCCATAGGGATATCGAAATCGATATGGATATTTAAGTCGATATGGATATCAAAATCCATAGGGATATCGAAATCGATATGGATATCGAAATCGATATGGATATCGAAATCCATATGGATATCGAAATCCATAGGGATATCGAAATCCATAGGGATATCGAAATCCATAGGGATATCGAAATCCATAGGGATATCGAAATCCATAGGGATATCGAAATCGATATGGATATCGAAATCCATATGGATATCGAAATCCATAGGGATATCGAAATCCATAGGGATATCGAAATCCATAGGGATATCGAAATCCATAGGGATATCGAAATCCATATGGATATCGAAATCCATAGGGATATCGAAATCGATATGGATACCTTAATCAATATGGATATCGAAATCCATAGGGATATCGAAATCCATAGGGATATCGAAATCGATATGGATATCGAAATCCATAGGGATATCGAAATCGATATGGATACCGAAATCAATATGGATATCGAAATCCATAGGGATATCGAAATTGATATGGATATCGAAATCCATATGGATATCGAAATCCATATGGATATCGAAATCCATAGGGATATCGAAATCCATATGGATATCGAAATCCATATGGATATCGAAATCCATATGGATATCGAAATCCATAGGGATATCGAAATCCATAGGGATATCGAAATCCATATGGATATCGAAATCCATAGGGATATCGAAATCGATATGGATACCGAAATCAATATGGATATCGAAATCCATAGGGATATCGAAATCCATAGGGATATCGAAATCCATAGGGATATCGAAATCCATATGGATATCGAAATCCATAGGGATATCGAAATCCATGGGGATATCGAAATCGATATGGATACCATAAATCCATATGGATATCGAAATCCATAGGGATATCGAAATCCATATGGATATCGAAATCGATATGGATATCGAATCCATAGGGATATCGAAATCGATATGGATACCGAAATCAATATGGATATCGAAATCCATAGGGATATCGAAATTGATATGGATATCGAAATCCATATGGATATCGAAATCCATATGGATATCGAAATCCATAGGGATATCGAAATCCATAGGGATATCGAAATCCATATGGATATCGAAATCCATAGGGATATCGAAATCGATATGGATATCGAAATCGATATGGATATCGAAATCCATAGGGATATCGAAATCGATATGGATATCGAAATCCATATGGATATCGAAATCCATAGGGATATCGAAATCGATATGGATATCGAAATCCATAGGGATATCGAAATCGATATGGATATCGAAATCCATAGGGATATCGAAATCCATAGGGATATCGAAATCGATATGGATATCGAAATCGATATGGATACCGAAATCGATATGGATATCGAAATCCATAGGGATATCGAAATCCATAGGGATATCGAAATCGATATGGATATCGAAATCCATAGGGATATCGAAATCCATAGGGATATCGAAATCGATATGGATATCGAAATCCATAGGGATATCGAAATCCATAGGGATATCGAAATCCATAGGGATATCGAAATCCATAGGGATATCGAAATCGATATGGATACCGAAATCGACATGGATATCGAAATCCATAGGGATATCGAAATCGATATGGATATCGAAATCGATATGGATATCGAAATCCATAGGGATATCGAAATCGATATGGATATCGAAATCCATAGGGATATCGAAATCGATATGGATATTGAAATCGATATGGATATCGAAATCCATAGGGATATCGAAATCGATATGGATATTGAAATTGATATGGATATCAAAATCCATAGGGATATCGAAATCGATATGGATTCCCAAATCGATATGGATATCGAAATCCATAGGGATATCGAAATCGATATGGATATTGAAATCGATATGGATATCGAAATCCATATGGATATCGAAATCCATAGGGATATCGAAATCGATATGGATATCGAAATCGATAAGGATATCGAAATCGATATGGATATCGAAATCCATAGGGATATCGAAATCCATAGGGATATCGAAATCCATATGGATATCGAAATCCATAGGGATATCGAAATCGATATGGATATCGAAATCCATATGGATATCGAAATCCATAGGGATATCGAAATCCATATGGATATCGAAATCCATAGGGATATCGAAATCCATAAGGATATCGAAATCCATAGGGATATCGAAATCCATAGGGATATCGAAATCCATAGGGATATCGAAATCCATAGGGATACCGAAATCGATATGGATATCGAAATTGATATGGATATCGAAATCCATAGGGATATCGAAATCCATAGGGATATCGAAATCCATAGGGATATCGAAATCCATAGGGATATCGAAATCCATAGGGATATCGAAATCCATGGGGATATCGAAATCGATATGGATATTAAATCCATATGGATATCGAAATCCATAGGGATATCGAAATCCATAGGGATATCGAAATCGATATGGATATCGAAATCCATGGGGATATCGAAATCGATATGGATATCGAAATCCATATGGATATCGAAATCCATAGGGATATCGAAATCCATAGGGATATCGAAATCGATATGGATATCGAAATCCATAGGGATATCGAAATCGATATGGATATCGAAATCCGATAGGGATATCGAAATCGATATGGATATCGAAATCCATAGGGATATCGAAATCGAAATGGATATCGATATCGAAATCCAAAGGGATATCGAAATCGATATGGATATCGAAATCCATATGGATATCGAAATCCATATGGATATCGAAATCCATATGGATATCGAAATCCATAGGGATATCGAAATCCATAGGGATATCGAAATCGATATGGATATCGAAATCCATAGGGATATCGAAATCCATATGGATATCGAAATCCATAGGGATATCGAAATCCATAGGGATATCGAAATCCATAGGGATATCGAAATCCATAGGGATATCGAAATCCATAGGGATATCGAAATCCATAGGGATATCGAAATCGATATGGATACCGAAATCGACATGGATATCGAAATCCATAGGGATATCGAAATCGATATGGATATCGAAATCGATATGGATATCGAAATCCATAGGGATACCGAAATCGATATGGATATCGAAATCCATTTGGATATCGAAATCCATAGGGATATCGAAATCCATAGGGATATCGAAATCGATATGGATACCGAAATCGATATGGATATCGAAATCCATAGGGATATCGAAATCGATATGGATATCGAAATCGATATGGATATCGAAATCCATAGGGATATCGAAATCGATATGGATATTGAAATTGATATGGATATCAAAATCCATAGGGATATCGAAATCGATATGGATTCCCAAATCGATATGGCTATCGAAATCCATAGGGATATCGAAATCGATATGGATATTGAAATCGAAATGGATATCGAAATGGATATCGAAATCCATAGGGATATCGAAATCGACATGGATATCGAAATCCATAGGGATATCGAAATCGATATGGATATCGAAATCCATAGGGATATCGAAATCCATATGGATATCGAAATCCATATGGATATCGAAATCCATAGGGATATCGAAATCGATATGGATATCGAAATCCATAGGGATATCGAAATCCATAGGGATATCGAAATCGATATGGATATCGAAATCCATATGGATATCGAAATCCATAGGGATATCGAAATCCATAGGGATATCGAAATCCATAGGGATATCGAAATCCATAGGGATATCGAAATCCATAGGGATATCGAAATCGATATGGATATCGAAATCCATAGGGATATCGAAATCGATATGGATATCGAAATTCATAGGGATATCGAAATCGATATGGACACCCAAATCGATATGGATATCGAAATCCATAGGGATATCGAGATCGATATGGATATCGAAATCGTTATGGATATCGAAATGGATATCGAAATGGATATCGAAATCCATGGGGATATCGAAATCCATAGCGATATCGAAATCGATATGGATACCGAAATCGATATGGATATCGAAATCGATATGGATATCGAAACCCATTGTGATATCGAAATCGATATGGATATTGAAATCGATATGGATATGGATATCGAAATCTATATGGATATCGAAATCCATAGGGATATCGAAATCCATAGGGATATCGAAATCGATAGGGATATCGAAATCCATAGGGATATCGAAATCGATATGGATATCGAAATCCATAGGGATATCGAAATCGATATGGATATCGAAATCGATATGGATATCGAAATCCATAGGGATATCGAAATCCATATGGATATCGAAATCCATAGGGATATCGAAATCCATACGGATATCGAAATCCATATGGATATCGAAATCCATAGGGATATCGAAATCCATAGGAATATCCATAGGGATATCGAAATCCATAGGGATATCGAAATACATAGGAATATCGAAATCCATAGGAATATCGAAATCGATACGGATATCGAAATCCATAGGGATATCGAAATCGATATGGATATCGAAATCCATAGGGATATCGAAATCGATATGGATATCGAAATCCATAGGGATATCGAAATCCATATGGATATCGAAATCCATAGGGATATCGAAATCGATATGGATATCGAAATCCATATGGATATCGAAATCCATATGGATATCGAAATCCATAGGGATATCGAAATCGATATGGATATCGAAATCGATATGGATACCGAAATCGATATGGATATCGAAATCCATAGGGATATCGAAATCGATATGGATATCGAAATCCATAGGGATATCGAAATCCATAGGGATATCGAAATCGATATGGATATCGAAATCCATATGGATATCGAAATCCATATGGATATCGAAATCCATATGGATATCGAAATCAATATGGATGCCGAAATCCATATGGATATCGAAATCCATAGGTATATCGAAATCCATAGGGATATCGAAATCCATAGGGATATCGATATGGATATCGAAATCCATAGGGATATCGATATGGATATCGAAATCCATAGGGATATCGAAATCAATATGGATATCGAAATCCATAGGGATATCGAAATCCATAGGGATATCGAAATCGATATGGATATCGAAATCCATAGGGATATCGAAATCGATATGGATATCGAAATCCATAGGGATATCGAAATCCATAGGGATATCGAAATCAATATGGATATCGAAATCAATATGGATATCGAAATCCATAGGTATATCGAAATCCATAGGGATATCGAAATCCATAGGGATATCGATATGGATATCGAAATCCATAGGGATATCGATATGGATATCGAAATCCATAGGGATATCGAAATCAATATGGATATCGAAATCCATAGGGATATCGAAATCAATATGGATATCGAAATCCATAGGGATATCGAAATCCATAGGGATATCGAAATCGATATGGATATCGAAATCCATATGGATATCGAAATCCATAGGGATATCGAAATCCATAGGAATATCGAAATCCATAGGGATATCGAAATCCATAGGGATATCGAAAACTATGGGGATATCGAAATCGATATGGATACCTCAATCAATATGGGTATCGAAATCCATAGGGATATCGAAATCCATAGGGATATCGAAATCCATAGGGATATCAAAATCCATATGGATATAGAAATCCATAGGGATATCGAAATCGATATGGATATCGAAATCCATATGGATATCGAAATCCATAGGGATATCGAAATCGATATGGATATCGAAATCCATAGGGATATCGAAATCGATATGGATATCGAAATCCATATGGATATCGAAATCCATATGGATATCGAAATCCATATGGATATCGAAATCCATATGGATATCGAAATCCATAGGGATATCGAAATCCATAGGGATATCGAAATCGATATGGATATCGAAATCCATAGGGATATCGAAATCCATAGGGATATCGAAATCCATAGGGATATCGAAATCCATAGGGATATCGAAATCCATATGGATATCGAAATCCATAGGGATATCGAAATCCATATGGATATCGAAATCCATAGGGATATCGAAATCCATAAGGATATCGAAATCCATAGGGATATCGAAATCCATAGGGATATCGAAAACCATGGGGATATCGAAATCCATATGGATATCGAAATCCATAGGGATATCGAAATCCATATGGATATCGAAATCCATAGGGATATCGAAATCCATATGGATATCGAAATCCATAGGGATATCGAAATCCATAGGGATATCGAAATCCATAGGGATATCGAAATCCATAGGGATATCGAAATCGATATGGATATCGAAATCGATATGGATATCGAAATCCATAGGGATATCGAAATCGATATGGATATCGAAATCGATATGGATATCGAAATCCATAGGGATATCGAAATCGATATGGATATCGAAATCCATAGGGATATCGAAATCGATAAGGATATCGAAATCCATAGGGATATCGAAATCCATAGGGATATCGAAATCCATAGGGATATCGAAATCGATATGGATACCGAAATCGATATGGATATCGAAATCCATAGGGATATCGAAATCGATATGGATATCGAAATCCATATGGATATCGAAATCCATAGGGATATCGAAATCCATAGGGATATCGATATGGATATCGAAATCCATAGGGATATCGAAATCCATAGGGATATCGAAATCCATAGGGATATCGAAATCCATATGGATATCGAAATCCATAGGGATATCGAAATCCATAGGGATATCGATATGGATATCGAAATCCATAGGGATATCGAAATCCATATGGATATCGAAATCCATAGGGATATCGAAATCCATAAGGATATCGAAATCGATATGGATACCGAAATCGATATGGATATCGAAATCGATAGGGATATCGAAATCGATATGGATATCGAAATCCATAGGGATATCGAAATCGATAGGGATATCGAAATCCATAGGGATATCGAAATCCATAGGGATATCGAAATCGATATGGATATCGAAATCCATATGGATATCGAAATCCATAGGGATATCGAAATCCATAGGGATATCGAAATCCATAGGGATACCGAAATCGATATGGATATCGAAATCCATATGGATATCGAAATCCATAGGGATATCGAAATCCATAGGGATATCGAAATCCATAGGGATATCGAAATCCATAGGGATACCGAAATCGATATGGATATCGAAATCCATAGGGATATCGAAATCGATATGGATATCGAAATCCATAGGGATATCGAAATCCATATGGATATCGAAATCCATAGGGATATCGAAATCCATATGGATATCGAAATCCATATGGATATCGAAATCCATATGGATATCGAAATCCTATCATATCGATATCCATATGGATATCGAAATCCATATGGATATCGAAATCCATAGGGATATCGAAATCCATATGGATATCGAAATCGATATGGATATCGAAATCCATAGGGATATCGAAATCGATATCGATACCGAAATCGATATGGATATCGAAATCCATAGGGATATCGAAATCCATAGGGATATCGAAATCGATATGAATATCGAAATCGATGTGGACATCGAAATCCAATGGGATATCGAAATCGATATGGATATTTAAATAGATATGGATATCAAAATCCATAGGGATATCGAGATCCATAGGGATATCGAAATCGATATGGATATCGAAATCCATAGGGATATCGAACTCGATACGGATATCGAAATCCATAGGGATATCGAAATTGATATGGATATCGAAATCCATATGGATATCGAATTCCATATGGATATCGAAATCCATAGGGATATCGATGTGGATATCGAAATCCATAGGGATATCGAGATCCATAGGGATATCGAAATCGATATGGATATCGAAAACCATAGGGATATCGAAATCCATAGGGATATATCGAAATCAATATAAATATCGAAATCGATATGGATATCGAAATCCATAGGGATATCGAAATCGATATGGATATCGAAATCCATAGGGATATCGAAATCGATATGGATACCGAAATCGATATGGATATCGAAATCCATAGGGATATCGAAATCGATATGGATATCGAAATCCATAGGGATATCGAAATCCATAGGGATATCGAAATCCATAGGGATATCGAAATCGATATGGATATCGAAATCCATAGGGATATCGAAATCCATAGGGATATCGAAATCGATATGGATATCGAAATCGATATGGATATCGAAATCCATAGGGATACCGAAATCGATATGGATATCGAAATCGATATGGATATCGAAATCCATAGGGATATCGAAATCCATAGGGATATCGAAATCCATAGGGATATCGAAATCCATAGGGATATCGAAATCCATGGGGATTTCGAAATCGATATGGATACCTAAATCAATAGGGATATCGAAATCGATATGGATATCGAAATCCATAGGGATATCGAAATCGATATGGATATCGAAATCCATAGGGATATCGAAATCCATAGGGATATCGAAATTGATATGGATATCGAAATCCATAGGGATATCGAAATCGATAGGGATATCGAAATCCATAGGGATATCGAAATCCATGGGGATATCGAAATCGATATGGATACCGAAATCCATAGGGATATCGAAATCGATATGGATATCGAAATCGATATGGATATCGAAATCCATAGGGATATCGAAATCCATAGGGATATCGAAATCCATAGGGATATCGAAATCGATATGGATACCGAAATCGATATGGATATCGAAATCCATAGGGATATCGAAATCGATATGGATATCGAAATCCATATGGATACCGAAATCGATATGGATATCGAAATCCATAGGGATATCGAAATCGATATGGATACCGAAATCCATAGGGATACCGAAATCGATATGGATATCGAAATCCATATGGATATCGAAATCCATAGGGATATCGAAATCCATAGGGATATCGAAATCCATAGGGATATCGAAATCCATAGGGATATCGAAATCGATATGGATACCGAAATCGATATGGATATCGAAATCCATAGGGATATCGAAATCCATAGGGATATCGAAATCGATATGGATATCGAAATCCATAGGGATATCGAAATCCATAGGGATATCGAAATCCATAGGGATATCGAAATCGATATGGATACCGAAATCGATATGGATATCGAAATCCATAGGGATATCGAAATCGATATGGATATCGAAATCGATATGGATATCGAAATCCATAGGGATATCGAAATCCATAGGGATATCGAAATCGATATGGATATCGAAATCCATAGGGATATCGAAATCGATATGGATATCGAAATCGATATGGATACCGAAATCGATATGGATATCGAAATCCATAGGGATATCGAAATCCATAGGGATATCGAAATCCATAGGGATACCGAATCGGATATCGAAATCATTAGGGATATCGAAATCCATATGGATATCGAAATCCATAGGGATATCGAAATCCATAGGGATATCGAAATCCATAGGGATATCGAAATCCATAGGGATATCGAAATCCATAGGGATATCGAAATCCATAGGGATATCGAAATCGATATGGATACCGAAATCGATATGGATATCGAAATCCATATGGATATCGAAATCCATATGGATATCGAAATCCATATGGATATCGAAATCCATAGGGATATCGAAATCGATATGGATATCGAAATCCATATGGATATCGAAATCCATACGGATATCGAAATCCATAGGGATACCGAAATCGATATGGATATCGAAATCCATAGGGATATCGATATCGAAATGGATATCGATATCGAAATCCATAGGGATACCGAAATCCATATGGATATCGAAATCCATACGGATATCGAAATCCATAGGGATATCGAAATCGATATGGATACCGAAATCGATATGGATATCGAAATCCATATGGATATCGAAATCCATAGGGATACCGAAATCGATATGGATATCGAAATCCATAGGGATATCGAAATCAATATGGATATCGAAAACCAAAGGGATACCGAAATCGATGTGGATATCGAAATCCATAAGTTATCGAAATCCATATGGATATCTAAATCCATAGGGATATCGAAATCCATAGGGATATCGAAATCGATATGGATATCGAAATCCATAGGGATATCGAAATCGATATGGATATCGAAATCCATAGGGATATCGAAATCCATAGGGATATCGAAATCCATAGGGATATCGAAATCGATATGGATAACTTAATGGATATCGAAATCCATAGGGATATCGAAATCCATATGGATATCGAAAACCAAAAGGGATATCGAAATCGATATGGATATCGAAATCCATATGGATATCGAAATCCATATGGATATCGAAATCCATAGGGATATCGAAATCCATAGGGATATCGAAATCGATATGGATATCGAAATCCATGGGGATATCGAAATCGATAGGGATATCGAAATCCATAGGGATATCGAAATCCATAGGGATATCGAAATCCATAGGGATATCGAAATCGATATGGATATCGAAATCCATATGGATATCGAAATCCATATGGATATCGAAATCCATAGGGATATCGAAATCCATATGGATATCGAAATCCATAGGGATATCGAAATCCATAGGGATATCGAAATCCATAGGGATATCGAAATCCATAGGGATATCGAAATCCATAGGGATATCGAAATCCATATGGATATCGAAATCCATAGGGATATCGAAATCGATATGGATACCGAAATCGATATGGATATCGAAATCCATAGGGATATCGAAATCGATATGGATATCGAAATCCATATGGATATCGAAATCCATATGGATATCGAAATCCATAGGGATATCGAAATCGATATGGATACCGAAATCGATATGGATATCGAAATCCATAGGGATATCGAAATCCATATGGATATCGAAATCCATATGGATATCGAAATCCATATGGATATCGAAATCCATAGGGATATCGAAATCCATAGGGATACCGAAATCGATATGGATATCGAAATCCATAGGGATATCGAAATCCATAGGGATATCGAAATCCATATGGATATCGAAATCCATAGGGATATCGAAATCCATAGGGATACCGAAATCGATATGGATATCGAAATCCATAGGGATATCGAAATCCATAGGGATATCGAAATCCATAGGGATACCGAAATCGATATGGATATCGAAATCCATAGGGATATCGAAATCCAAAGGGATATCGAAATCGATATGGATATCGAAATCGATATGGATATCGAAATCCATAGGGATACCGAAATCGATATGGATATCGAAATCCATATGGATATCGAAATCCATATGGATATCGAAATCCATAGGGATATCGAAATCCATATGAATATCGAAATCCATAGGGATATCGAAATCCATATGGATATCGAAATCCATAGGGATATCGAAATCCATAGGGATATCGAAATCCATAGGGATATCGAAATCCATAGGGATATCGAAATCGATATGGATATCGAAATCCATATGGATATCGAAATCCATATGGATATCGAAATCCATAGGGATATCGAAATCCATAGGGATATCGATATGGATATCGAAATCCATAGGGATACCGAAATCGATATCGAAATGCATAGGGATATCGAAATCGATATGGATACCGAAATCGATATGGATATCGAAATCCACAGGGATACCGAAATCGATATGGATATCGAAATCCATAGGGATATCGAAATCGATATGGATATCGAAATCGATAGGGATATCGAAATCCATAGGGATATCGAAATCCATGGGGATATCGAAATCCATAGGGATATCGAAATCCATAGGGATATCGATATGGATATCGAAATCCATAGGGATACCGAAATCGATATCGAAATGCATAGGGATATCGAAATCGATATGGATACCGAAATCGATATGGATATCGAAATCCACAGGGATACCGAAATCGATATGGATATCGAAATCGATATGGATATCGAAATCCATAGGGATATCGATACCGAAATCGATATGGATATCGAAATCCATAGGGATATCGAAATCCATGGGGATATCGAAATCGATATGAATATCGAAATCGATATGGATTTCGAAATCCATAGCGATACCGAAATCGATATGGATATCGAAATCCATATGGATATCGAAATCCATAGGGATATCGATATGGATATCGAAATCCATAGGGATATCGAAATCGATATGGATATCGAAATCCATAGGGATATCGAAATCCATAGGGATATCGAAATCCATGGGGATATCGAAATCCATATGGATATCGAAATCGATATGGATATCGAAATCCATAGGGATATCGATACCGAAATCGATATGGATATAGAAATCCATAGGGATATCGAAATCCGTAGGGATATAGAAATCCATAGGGATATCGATATGGATATCGAAATCCATAGGGATACCGAAATCGATATCGAAATGCATAGGGATATCGAAATCGATATGGATACCGAAATCGATATGGATATCGAAATCCACAGGGATACCGAAATCGATATGGATATCGAAATCCATAGGGATATCGAAATCGATATGGATATCGAAATCGATAGGGATATCGAAATCCATAGGGATATCGAAATCCATGGGGATATCGAAATCTATATGAATATCGAAATCGATATGGATTTTGAAATCCATAGGGATATCGATACCGAAATCGATATGGATATAGAAATCCATAGGGATATCGAAATCCGTAGGGATATCGAAATCGATATGAATATCGAAATCGATGTGGAAATCGAAATCCAATGGGATATCGAAATCGATATGGATATTTAAATAGATATGGATATCAAAATCCATAGGGATATCGAAATCGATATAGATATCGAAATCGATATGGATATAGAAATCCATAGGGATATCGAACTCGATACGGATATCGAAATCCATAGGGATATCGAAATTGATATGGATATCGAAATCCATATGGATATCGAAATCCATATGGATATCGAAATCCATATGGATATCGAATTCCATATGGACATCGAAATCCATAGGGATATCGAAATCCATGGGGATATCGATATGGATATCGAAATCCATAGGGATATCGAGATCCATAGGGATATCGAAATCGATATGGATATCGAAATCTATAGGGATATCGAAATCCATAGGATATATCGAAATCCATATGGATATCGAAATCGATATGGATATCGAAATCCATAGGGATATCGAAATCGATATGGATATCGAAATCCATAGGGATATCGAAATCCATAGGGATATCGAAATCCATAGGGATATCGAAATCGATATGGATACCGAAATCGATATGGATATCGAAATCCATAGGGATATCGAAATCGATATGGATACCGAAATCGATATGGATACCGAAATCGATATGGATATCGAAATCCATAGGGATATCGAAATCGATATGGATATCGAAATTCATAGGGATATCGAAATCGATATGGATATCGAAATCGATATGGATATCGAAATTCATAGGGATATCGAAATCCATAGGGATACCGAAATCGATATGGATATCGAAATCCATAGGGATATCGAAATCCATAGGGATATCGAAATCCATAGGGATATCGAAATCCATAGGGATATCGAAATCGATATGGATACCGAAATCGATATGGATATCGAAATCCATAGGGATATCGAAATCCATAGGGATATCGAAATCGATATGGATATCGAAATCCATAGGGATATCGAAATCCATAGGGATATCGAAATCCATAGGGATATCGAAATCGATATGGATACCGAAATCGATATGGATATCGAAATCCATAGGGATATCGAAATCCATATGGATACCGAAATCGATATGGATATCGAAATCCATAGGGATATCGAAATCCATAGGGATATCGAAATCGATATGGATATCGAAATCCATAGGGATATCGAAATCGATATGGATATCGATATGGATATCGAAATCCATAGGGATATCGAAATCCAAAAGGATATCGAAATCGATATGGATATCGAAATCCATAGGGATATCGAAATCGATAGGGATATCGAAATCCATAGGGATATCGAAATCCATAGGGATATCGAAATCCATAGGGATATCGAAATCCATAGGGATATCGAAATCGATATGGATACCGAAATCGATATGGATATCGAAATCCATATGGATATCGAAATCCATAGGGATATCGAAATCGATATGGATATCAAAATCCATAGGGATATCGAAATCCATAGGGATATCGAAATCCATAGGGATATCGAAATCGATATGGATACCGAAATCGATATGGATATCGAAATCCATATGGATATCGAAATCCATAGGGATATCGAAATCCATAGGGATATCGAAATCCATAGGGATATCGAAATCCATAGGGATATCGAAATCCATAGGGATATCGAAATCCATAGGGATACCGAAATCGATATGGATATCGAAATCCATAGGGATATCGAAATCCATAGGGATATCGAAATCCATAGGGATATCGAAATCCATAGGGATATCGAAATCCATAGGTATATCGGAAACCATTGGGATATCGAAATCAATATGGATACCGAAATCGACATAGATATCGAAATCCATATGGACATCGAAATCCATATGGACATCGAAATCCATATGGATATCGAAATCCATATGGATATCGAAATCGATATGGATATCGAAATCCATAGGGATATCGAAATCGATATGGATATCGAAATCCATAGGGATATTGAAATCCATACGGATATCGAAATCCAAAGGGATACCGAAATCGATTTGGATATCGAAATCCATAGGGATATCGATATCGAAATGGATATCGATATAGAAATCCATAGGGATACCGAAATCTATATGGATATCGAAATCAAAACGGATATCGAAATCCATAGAGATATCGAAATCGATATGGATACCGAAATCGATATGGATATCGAAATCCATATGGATATCGAAATCCATAGGGATACCGAAATCGATATGGATATCGAAATCCATAGGGATATCGAAATCAATATGGATATCGAAAACCAAAGGGATACCGAAATCGATGTGGATATCGAAATCCATAAGTTATCGAAATCCATATGGATATCTAAATCCATAGGGATATCGAAATCCATAGGGATATCGAAACCGATATGGATATCGAAATACCATGGGGATATCGAAATCGATATGGATATCGAAATCCATATGGATATCGAAATCCATAGGGATATCGAAATCCATATGGATATCGAAATCCATATGGATATCGAAATCCATATGGATATCTAAATCCATAGGGATATCGAAATCCATAGGGATATCGAAATCGATATGGATATCGAAATACCATAGGGATATCGAAATCCATAGGGATATCGAAATCGATATGGATATCGAAATCCATAGGGATATCGAAATCCATAGGGATATCGAAATCGATATGGATACCGAAATCGACATGGATATCGAAATCCATAGGGATATCGAAATCGATATGGATATCGAAATCCATATGGATATCGAAATCCATATGGATATCGAAATCCATAGGGATATCGAAATCCATAAGGATATCGAAATCCATAGGGATACCGAAATCGATATGGATATCGAAATCGATATGGATATCGAAATCCATAGGGATATCGAAATCGATATGGATATCGAAATCCATATGGATATCGAAATCCATATGGATATCGAAATCCATAGGGATATCGAAATCCATATGGATATCGAAATCCATAGGGATATCGAAATCCATAGGGATATCGAAATCGATATGGATATCGAAATTGATATGGATATCGAAATCCATAGGGATATCGAAATCCATAGGGATATCGAAATCCATAGGGATATCAAAATCCATATGGATATACAAATCCATAGGGATACCGAAATCGATATGGATATCGAAATCCATGTGAATATCGAAATCCATAGGGATATCGAAATCGATAGGGATATCGAAATCCATAGGGATATCGAAATCGATATGGATACCGAAATTGATATGGATATCGAAATCCATATGGATATCGAAATCCATATGGATATCGAAATCCATATGGATATCGAAATCCATATGGATATTGAAATCCATAGGGATATCGAAATCCATTAGGATACCGAAATCGATATGGATATCGAAATCCATGTGAATATCGAAATCCATAGGGATATCGAAATCGATAGGGATATCGAAATCCATAGGGATATCGAAATCGATATGGATACCGAAATTGATATGGATATCGAAATCCATATGGATATCGAAATCCATATGGATATCGAAATCCATATGGATATCGAAATCCATAGGGATATCGAAATCCATAGGGATATCGAAATCCATAGGGATATCGAAATCCATATGGATATCGAAATCCATATGGATATCGAAATCCATAGGGATATCGAAATCCATCGAATTGGGATATCGAAATCGATATGGATATCGAAATCCATAGGGATATCGAAATCCATAGGGATATCGAAATCCATAGGGATACCGAAATCGATATGGATATCGAAATCCATATGGATATCGAAATCCATATGGATATCGAAATCCATAGGGATATCGAAATCCATAGGGATACCGAAATCGATATGGATATCGAAATCCATAAGGATATCGAAATCCATAGGGATATCGAAATCCATAGGGATATCGAAATCGATATGGATATCGAAATCCATAGGGATACCGAAATCGATATGGATATAGAAATCCATAAAGATATCGAAATCCATAGGGATATCGAAATCCATGGGGATATCGAAATCGATATGGATACAGAAATCCATAGGGATATCGAAATCGATATGGATATCGAAATCGATATGTATACCGAAATTGATATAGATATCGAAATCCATAGGGATATCGAAATTGATATGGATATCGAAATCCAAAGGGATATCGAAATCGATATGGATATCGAAATCCATATGGATATCGAAATCCATATGGATATCGAAATCCATAGGAATATCGAAATCCATAGGGATATCGAAATCGATATGGATATCGAAATCCATAGGGATATCGAAATCGATATGGATATCGAAATCATGATATCGAAATCCATAGGGATATCGAAATCCATATGGATATCGAAATCCATAGGGATATCGAAATCCATAGGGATATCGAAATCGATATGGATATCGAAATCCATATGGATATCGAAATCCATAGGGATATCGAAATCGATATGGATATCGAAATCGATATGGATATCGAAATCCATAGGGATATCGAAATCGATATGGATATCGAAATCGATATGGATATCGAAATCCATAGGGATATCGAAATCGATATGGATATCGAAATCGATATGGATATCGAAATCCATAGGGATACCGAAATCGATATGGATATCGAAATCCATAGGGATATCGAAATCGATATGGATATCGAAATCCATAGGGATATCGAAATCCATAGGGATATCGAAATCCATAGGGATATCGAAATCCATAGGGATATCGAAATCCATAGGGATATCGAAATCGATATGGATATCGAAATCCATAGGGATATCGAAATCGATATGGATATCGAAATCCATAGGGATATCGAAATCCATAGGGATATCGAAATCCATGGGGATATCGAAATCGATATGGATATCGAAATCGATATGGATATCGAAATCCATAGGGATATCGAAATCGATATGGATATCGAAATCCATATGGATATCGAAAATCCATATGGATATCGAAATCCATAGGGATATCGAAATCCATAGGCGAAATCGATATGGATATCGAAATCCATAGGGATATCGAAATCGATATCCATATGGATATCGAAATCCATAGGGATATCGAAATCGATATGGATATCGAAATCGATATGGATATCGAAATCCATAGGGATATCGAAATCGATATGGATATCGAAATCCATAGGGATATCGAAATCGATATGGATATCGAAATCCATAGGGATATCGAAATCCATAGGGATATCGAAATCGATATGGATATCGATATCCATATCATATGGATATCCGGAAATCCATATGGATATCGAAATCCATAGGGATATCGAAATCCATATGGATATCGAAATCCATAGGGATATCGAAATCCATATGGATATCGAAATCCATATGGATATCGAAATCCATAGGGATATCGAAATCGATATGGATATCGAAATCGATATGGATATCGAAATCCATATGGATATCGAAATCCATATGGAATATCGAAATCCATAGGGATATCGAAATCCATAGGGATATCGAAATCGATACCGAAATCCATAGGGATATCGAAATCCATATGGATATCGAAATCCATATGGATATCGAAATCCATAGGGATATCGAAATCCATAGGGATATCGAAATCGATATGATATGGATACCGAAATCGATATGGATATCGAATATCGAAATCATAGGGATATCGAAATCGATATGGATATCGAAATCCTGTATGGATATCGAAATCCATAGGGATATCGAAATCGATATGGATATCGAAATCGATATGGATATCGAAATCCATAGGGATATCGAAATCGATATGGATATCGAAATCCATAGGGATATCGAAATCCATAGGGATATCGAAATCCATAGGGATATCGAAATCGATATGGATATCGAAATCGATAGGGATATCGAAATCCATAGGGATATCGAAATCGATATGGATATCGAAATCCATATGGATATCGAAATCCATATGGATGTCCAAATCCATATGGATATCCAAATCCATAGGGATATCGAAATCCACAGGGATATCGAAATCCATAGGGATATCGAAATCGATATGGACATCGAAATCCATAGGGTTATCAAAATCCATAGGGATATCGAAATCCATAGGGATATCGATATCGATATGGATACCGATATCGATATGGATATCGAAATCCATAGGGATACCGAAATCGATATGGATGTCGAAATCAATAGGGATATCGAAATCGATATGGATATCGAAATCCATATGGATATCGAAATCAATAGGGATATCGAAATCCATAGGGATATCGAAATCCATAGGGATATCGAAATCCATAGGGATATCGAAATCCATAGGGATATCGATATCGATATGGATACCGATATCGATATGGATATCGAAATCCATAGGGATACCGAAATCGATATGGATGTCGAAATCAATTTGGATATCGAACTCCTTAGGGATATCAAAATCCATATGGATATCGAAATCCATATGGATATCGAAATCCATATGGATATCCAAATCCATAGGGATATCGAAATCCACAGGGATATCGAAATCCATAGGGATATCGAAATCGATATGGATATCGAAATCCATAGGGATATCGAAATCCATAGGGATATCGAAATCCATAGGGATATCGATATCGATAGGGATACCGATATCCATATGGATATCGAAATCCATAGGGATATCGAAATCCATAGGGATATCGAAATCCATAGGGATATCGAAATCCATAGGGATATCGAAATCGATATGGATATCGAAATCGATATGGATATCGAAATCCATAGGGATATCGAAATCGATATGGATATCGAAATCCATATGGATATCGAAATCCATAGGGATATCGAAATCCATATGGATATCGAAATCCATAGGGATATCGAAATCCATAGGGATATCGAAATCGATATGGATATCGAAATCCATAGGGATATCGAAATCGATATGGATATCGAAATCCATAGGGATATCGAAATCCATAGGGATATCGAAATCGATATGGATACCGAAATCGATATGGATATCGAAATCCATAGGGATATCGAAATCGATATGGATATCGAAATCCATAGGGATATCGAAATCGACTAAAGGATATCGAAATCCGATAGGGATATCGAAATCCATAGGGATATCGAAATCCATAGGGATATCGAAATCGATATGGATACCGAAATCGATATGGATATCGAAATCCATAGGGATATCGAAATCGATATGGATATCGAAATCCATAGGGATATCGATATGGATATCGAAATCCATAGGGATATCGAAATCCATAGGGATATCGAAATCCATAGGGATATCGAAATCGATAAGGATATCGAAATCCATAGGGATATCGAAATCCATAGGGATATCGAAATCCATAGGGATATCGAAATCCATAGGGATATCGAAATCCATAGGGATATCGAAATCCGATAGGGATATCGAAATCGATATGGATATCGAAATCCATAGGGATATCGAAATCCATAGGGATATCGAAATCCATAGGGATATCGAAATCGATATGGATATCGAAATCCATATGGATATCGAAATCCATAGGGATACCGAAATCGATATGGATATCGAAATCCATATGGATATCGAAATCCATAGGGATATCGAAATCCATAGGGATATCGAAATCGATAAGGATATCGAAATCCATAGGGATATCGAAATCCATAGGGATATCGAAATCCATAGGGATATCGAAATCCATATGGATATCGAAATCCATAGGGATATCGAAATCCGATAGGGATATCGAAATCGATATGGATATCGAAATCGATATGGATATCGAAATCCATATGGATATCGAAATCCATAGGGATATCGAAATCCATATGGGATATCGAAATCCATAGGGATATCGAAATCCATAGGGATATCGAAATCCATATGGATATCGAAATCGATATGGATATCGAAATCGATATGGATATCGAAATCCATAGGGATATCGAAATCGATATGGATATCGAAATCCATATGGATATCGAAATCCATAGGGATATCGAAATCCATAGGGATATCGAAATCCATATGGATATCGAAATCCATAGGGATATCGAAATCGATATGGATATCGAAATCCATAGGGATATCGAAATCGATATGGATATCGAAATCCATAGGGATATCGAAATCCATAGGGATATCGAAATCCATGGGGATATCGAAATCGATATGGATATCGAAATCCATAGGGATATCGAAATCGATATGGATATCGAAATCCATATGGATATCGAAATCCATATGGATATCGAAATCCATATGGATATCGAAATCCATATGGATATCGAAATTCATAGGGATATCGAAATCGATAAAGATATCGAAATGGATATCGAAATCCATAGGGATATCGAAATCCATAGCTATATCGAAATCGATATGGATACCGAAATTGATATGGATATCGAAATCCATAGGGATACCGAAATCGATATGGATATCGAGATCCATAGGGATATCGATATGGATATCGAAATCCATAGGGATATCAAAATCCATAGGTATATCGAAATTCATAGGGATATCGAAATCGATAAAGATATCGAAATCCAAAGGGATATCGAAATCCATAGGGATATCGAAATCCATAGCTATATCGAAATCCATAGGGATATCGAAATCCATAGGGATATCGAAATCGATATGGATACCGAAATCGATATGGATATCGAAATCCATAGGGATATCGAAATCGATATGGATATCGAAATCCATATGGATATCGAAATCCATAGTGGATATCGAAATCCATAGGGATATCGAAATCGATATGGATATCGAAATCCATAGGGATATCGAAATCCATAGGGTATATCGAAATCCATAGGGATATCGAAATCCATAGGGATATCGAAATCCATAGGGATATCGAAATCGATATGGATATCGAAATCCATAGGGATATCGAAATCCATAGGGATACCGAAATCGATATGGATATCGAAATCCATAGGGATATCGAAATCGATATGGATATCGAAATCCATAGGGATATCGAAATCCATAGGGATATCGAAATCCATAGGGATATCGAAATCGATATGGATATCGAAATCCATAGGGATATCGAAATCCATAGGGATATCGAAATCGATATGGATACCGAAATCCATATGGATATCGAAATCCATAGGGATATCGAAATCGATATGGATATCGAAATCGATATGGATATCGAAATCCATAGAGGATATCGAAATCCATAGGGATATCGAAATCCATAGGGATATCGAAATCGATATGGATATCGAAATCCATAGGGATATCGAAATCCATAGGGATATCGAAATCCGATAGGGATATCGAATACCTTAATCGATATGGATATCGAAATCCATAGGGATATCGAAATCCATGGGGATATCGAAATCGATATGGATATCGAAATCCATAGGGATATCGAAATCCATAGGGATATCGAAATCGATATGGATATCGAAATCCATAGGGATATCGAAATCGATAGGGATATCGAAATCCATAGGGATATCGAAATCCATAGGGATATCGAAATCCATAGGGATATCGAAATCCATAGGGATATCGAAATCCATAGGGATATCGAAATCCATAGGGATATCGAAATCCCATAGGGATATCGAAATCGATATGGATATCGAAATCGATATGGATATCGAAATCCATAGGGATATCGAAATCGATATGGATATCGAAATCGATATGGATATCGAAATCCATAGGGATATCGAAATCCATAGGGATATCGAAA
Source organism: Drosophila saltans (assembly GCA_018903575.1). NCBI lineage: Eukaryota > Metazoa > Arthropoda > Insecta > Diptera > Drosophilidae > Drosophila > Drosophila saltans. The sequence goes on from JAEIGH010000375.1 coordinate 39,218, forward strand.
TCCATAGGGATATCGAAATCCATATGGATATCGAAATCCATAGGGATATCGAAATCCCATATGGATTATCGAAATCCATAGGGATATCGAAATCCATATGGATTATCGAAATCCATAGGGATATCGAAATCCATATGGATATCGAAATCGATATGGATATCGAAATCCATAGGGATATCGAAATCGATATGGATATCGAAATCGATATGGATATCGAAATCCATAGGGATATCGAAATCGATATGGATATCGAAATCCATAGGGATATCGAAATCGATATGGATATCGAAATCCATATGGATATCGAAATCCATATGGATATCGAAATCCATATGGATATCGAAATCCATAGGGATATCGAAATCCATAGGGATATCGAAATCGATATGGATATCGAAAACCCATAGGGATACCGAAATCGATATGGATATCGAAATCCATAGGATATCGAAATCCATATGGATATCGAAATCCATAGGGATATCGAAATCCATAGGGATATCGAAATCCATAGGGATATCGAAATCCATGGGGATATCCGATATGGATATCGAATAGGGATATCGAAATCCATAGGGATATCGAAATCCATGGGGATATCGAAATCGATATGGATACTCGTAAATCAATATGGATATCGAAATCCATAGGGATATCGAAATCCATATGGATATCGAAATCGATATGGATATCGAAATCCATATGGATATCGAAATCCATAGGGATATCGAAATCCATAGGGATATCGAAATCCAAAGGGATATCGAAATCCATAGTGATATCGAATTTGATATGGATATCGAAATCCAAAGGGATATCGAAATCCATAGGGATATCGAAATCGATATGGATACCGAAATCGACATGGATATCGAAATCCATAGGGATATCAAATCGATTTGGATATCGAAATCCATATGGATATCGAAATCCATATGGATATTGAAATCCATAGGGATATCGAAATCCATATGGATATCGAAATCCATATGGATATCGAAATCCATATGGATATTGAAAATCCGATATTCCATAGGGATATCGAAATCCGATAGGGATATCGAAATCCATAGGGATATCGAAATCGATATGGATATCGAAATCCATATGGATATCGAAATCCATAGGGATATCGAAATCCATAGGGATATCGAAATCGATATGGATACCGAAATCGACATGGATATCGAAATCCATAGGGATATCAAATCGATTTGGATATCGAAATCCATAGGGATATCGAAATCCATAAGGATATCGAAATCCATAGGGATACCGAAATCGATATGGATATCGAAATCCATAGGGATATCGGATATCGAATATCGAAATCCATAGGGATATCGAAATCGATATGGATATCGAGGGATATCGAAATCATGGATATCGAAATCCATAGGGATATCGAAATCCATAGGGATATCGAAATCCATATGGATATCGAAATCGATATGGATATCGAAATCCATAGGGATATCGAAATCGATATGGATATCGAAATCGATATGGATATCGAAATCCATAGGGATATCGAAATCGATATGGATTTGGATATCGAAATCCATAGGGATATCGAAATCCATATGGATATCGAAATCCATAGGGATATCGAAATCCATATGGATATCGAAATCCATAGGGATATCGAAATCCATAGGGATATCGAAAATCCATAGGGATATCGAAATCCATAGGGATATTCGAAATCCATAGGGATATCGAAATCCATAGGGATATCGAAATCCATAGGGATATCGAAATCCATAGGGATATCGAAATCCATAGGGATATCGAAATCCATAGGGATATCGAAATCCATAGGGATATCGAAATCCATAGGGATATCGAAATCCATAGGGATATCGAAATCGATATGGATATCGAAATCCATAAGGATATCGAAATCCATATGGATATCGAAATCCCGATATGGATATCGAAATCGAAATGGATATCGAAATCCATAGGGATATCGAAATCCATAGGGATATCGAAATCGATATGGATATCGAAATCCATACGGATATCGAAATCCATAGGGATATCGAAATCGATATGGATATCGAAATCCCATAGGGATATCGATATCGAAATGGATATCGATATCGAAATCCATAGGGATACCGAAATCTATATGGATATCGAAATCGAAACGGATATCGAAATCCATAGGGATATCGAAATCGATATGGATACCGAAATCGATATGGATATCGAAATCCATATGGATATCGAAATCCATAGGGATATCGAAATCGATATGGATATCGAAATCCATAGGGATATCGAAATCCATATGGATATCGAAATCCATAGGGATATCGAAATCCAGGTGGATATCGAAATCCATAGGGATATCGAAATCCATAGGGATATCGAAATCCATAGGGATATCGAAAATCCATAGGGATATCGAAATCGATATGGATATCGAAATCCATAGGGATATCGAAATCGATATGGATATCGAAATCCATATCGATATCGAAATCCATAGGGATATCGAAATCGATATGGATATCGAAATCCAAACGGATATCGAAATCCATAGGGATATCGAAATCGATATGGATATCGAAATCGATATGGATATCGAAATCCATATGGATATCGAAATCCATAGGGATACCGAAATCGATATGGATATCGAAATCCATATGGATATCGAAATCCATATGGATATCGAAATCCATAGGGATATCGAAATCCATAGGGATATCGAAATCCATAGGGATATCGAAATCCATATGGATTATCGAAATCCGATAGGGATATCGAAATCCCATAGGGATATCGAAATCGATATGGATATCGAAATCCATAGGGATATCGAAATCGATATGGATATCGAAATCCATATGGATATCGAAATCGATATGGATATCGAAATCCATAGGGATATCGAAATCGATATGGATATCGAAATCCATAGGGATACCGAAATCGATATGGATATCGAAATCCATATGGATATCGAAATCCATATGGATATCGAAATCCATAGGGATATCGAAATCCATAGGGATATCGAAATCGATATGGATATCGAAATCCATAGGGATATCGAAATCGATATGGATATCGAAATCCATAAGTATCGAAATCCATATGGATATCGAAATCCATAGGGATATCGAAATCCATAGGGATATCGAAATCCATAGGGATATCGAAATCGATATGGATATCGAAATCCATATGGATATCGAAATCCATAAGGATATCGAAATCCATAGGGATATCGAAATCCATGGGGATATCGAAATCGATATGGATATCGAAATCAATATGGATATCGAAATCGATATGGATATCGAAATCCATATGGATACCGAAATCGATATGGATATCGAAATCCATATGGATATCGAAATCCATAGGGATATCGAAATCCATAGGGATATCGAAATCCATAGGGATATCGAAATCCATAGGGATATCGAAATCGATATGGATATCGAAATCCATAGGGATATCGAAATCCATAGGGATATCGAAATCCATAGGGATATCGAAATCGATATGGATATCGAAATCGATATGGATATCGAAATCCATAGGGATATCGAAATCGATATGGATATCGAAATCCATATGGATATCGAAATCCATATGGATATCGAAATCGATATGGATATCGAAATCCATAGGGATATCGAAATCCATAAGGATATCGAAATCCATAGGGATATCGAAATCGATATGGATATCGAAATCCATAGGGATATCGAATACCATAGGGATATCGAAATCCATATGGATATCGAAATCCATATGGGATATCGAAATCCATAGGGATATCGAAATCGATATGGATATCGAAATCGACATGGATATCGAAATCCATAGGGATATCGAAATCGATATGGATATCGAAATCCATATGGATATCGAAATCGATATGGATATCGAAATCCATAGGGATATCGAAATCCGATAAGGATATCGAAATCCATAGGGATATCGAAATCGATATGGATATCGAAATCCATAGGGATATCGAAATCCATAGGGATATCGAAATCCATATGGATATCGAAATCCATAGGGATATCGAAATCCATAGGGATATCGAAATCGATATGGATATCGAAATCCATAGGGATATCGAAATCCATAGGGATATCGAAATCGATATGGATACCGAAATCGATATGGATATCGAAATCCATAGGGATATCGAAATCGATATGGATATCGAAATCGATATGGATATCGAAATCCATAGGGATATCGAAATCCATAGGGATATCGAAATCCATAGGGATATCGAAATCCATAGGGATATCGAAATCCATTGGGATATCGAAATCGATATGGATACCGAAATCGATATGGATATCGAAATCCATATGGATATCGAAATCCATATGGATATCGAAATCCATATGGATATCGAAATCCATATGGATATCGAAATCGATATGGATATCGAAATCCATAGGGATATCGAAATCCATATGGATATCGAAATCCATATGGATATCGAAATCCATACGGATATCGAAATCCATAGGGATATCGAAATCGATATGGATATCGAAATCCATAGGGATATCGAAATCGAAATGGATATCGATATAGAAATCCATAGGGATACCGAAATCGATATGGATATCGAAATCCAAATGGATATCGAAATCCATAGGGATATCGAAATCGATATGGATATCGAAATCGATATGGATATCGAAATCCATATGGATATCGAAATCCATAGGGATACCGAAATCGATATGGATATCGAAATCCATAGGGATATCGAAATCGATATGGATATCGAAATCCATATGGATATCGAAATCCATATGGATATCGAAATCCATACGGATATCGAAATCGATATGGATATCGAAATCCATAGGGATATCGAAATCGATATGGATATCGAAATCCATATGGATATCGAAATCCATATGGATATCGAAATCCATAGGGATATCGAAATCAATAGGGATATCGAAATCGATATGGATATCGAAATCCATAGGGATATCGAAATCGATATGGATATCGAAATCCATAAGTATAAATCCATATGGATATCTAAATCCATAGGGATATCGAAATCCATAGGGATATCGAAATACCATGGGGATATCGAAATACCATGGGGATATCGAAATCGATATGGATATCGAAATCCATATGGATATCGAAATCCATAGGGATATCGAAATCCATAGGGATATCGAAAACCATGGGGATATCGAAATCGATATGGATAACTTAATCAATTTGGATATCTAAATCCATAGGGATATCGAAATCCATATGGATACCGAAATCGATATGGATATCGAAATCCATATGGATATCGAAATCCATAGGGATTTCGAAATCCATAGGTATATCGAAATCCAAAGGGATATCGAAATCCATAGGGATATCGAAATCGATATGGATATCGAAATCCATAGGGATATCGAAATCCATAGGGATATCGAAATCCATAGGGATATCGAAATCGATATGGATACCGAAATCGATATGGATATCGAAATCCATAGGGATATCGAAATCGATATGGATATCGAAATCCATATGGATATCGAAATCCATATGGATATCGAAATCCATATGGATATTGAAATCCATAGGGATATCGAAATCCATAAAGATATCGAAATCCATAGGGATACCGAAATCGATATGGATATCGAAATCCATAGGGATATCGAATAACATAGGGATATCGAAATCCATATGGATATCGAAATCCACAGGGATATCGAAATCCATAGGGATATCGAAATCGATATGGATACCGAAATCGACATGGATATCGAAATCCATAGGGATATCGAATCGATTTGGATATCGAAATCCATATGGATATCGAAATCCATATGGATATTGAAATCCATAGGGATATCGAAATCCATAAGGATATCGAAATCCATAGGGATACCGAAATCGATATGGATATCGAAATCCATAGGGATATCGAAATCCATAGGGATATCGAAATCCATATGGATATCGAAATCCATAGGGATATCGAAATCCATAGGGATATCGAAATCGATATGGATATCGAAATCCATAGGGATATCGAAATCCATAGGGATATCGAAATCCATAGGGATATCGAAATCGATATGGATACCGAAATCGATATGGATATCGAAATCCATAGGGATATCGAAATCGATATGGATACCGAAATCGATATGGATATCGAAATCCATAGGGATATCGAAATCCATAGGGATATCGAAATCCATAGGGATATCGAAATCCATAGGGATATCGAAATCCATAGGTATATCGGAAACCATTGGGATATCGAAATCGATATGGATACCGAAATCGATATAGATATCGAAATCCATATGGACATCGAAATCCATATGGACATCGAAATCCATATGGACATCGAAATCCATATGGATATCGAAATCGATATGGATATCGAAATCCATAGGGATATCGAAATCTATATGGATATCGAAATCCATATGGATATTGAAATCCATACGTATATCGAAATCCAAAGGGATACCGAAATCGATTTGGATATCGAAATCCATAGGGATATCGATATCGAAATGGATATCGATATAGAAATCCATAGGGATACCGAAATCTATATGGATATCGAAATCAAAACGGATATCGAAATCCATAGAGATATCGAAATCGATATGGATACCGAAATCGATATGGATATCGAAATCCATATGGATATCGAAATCCATAGGGATACCGAAATCGATATGGATATCGAAATCCATAGGGATATCGAAATCCATATGGATATCGAAATCCATAGGGATATCGAAATCCATAGGGATATCGAAATCGATATGGATATCGAAAACCAAAGGGATACCGAAATCGATATGGATATCGAAATCCATAGGGATATCGAAATCCATATGGATATCGAATTCGATATGGATATCGAAATCCATAGGGATATCGAAATCGATATGGATATCGAAATCCATAGGAATATTAAAATCCATAGGGATATCAAAATCCTTATGGATATAGAAATCCATAAGGATACCGAAATAGAAATAGATATCGAAATCCATATGGATATTGAAGTTCATAGGGATATCGAAATCCATATGGATATCGAAATCCATAGGGATATCGAAATCCATATGGATATCGAAATCCATAGGGATATCGAAATCCATAGGGATATCGAAATCGATATGGATATCGAAATCCATAGGGATATCGAAATCGATATGGATACCGAAATCGATATGGATATCGAAATCCATAGGGATATCGAAATCGATATGGATATCGAAATCCATAGGGATACCGAAATCGATATGGATATCGAAATCCATATGGATATCGAAATCCATATGGATATCGAAATCCATAGGGATATCGAAATAAATAGGGATATCGAAATCGATATGGATATCGAAAACCAAAGGGATACCGAAATCGATGTGGATATCGAAATCCATAAGTTATCGAAATCCATATGGATATCTAAATCCATAGGGATATCGAAATCCATAGGGATATCGAAATACCATGGGGATATCGAAATACCATGGGGATATCGAAATCGATATGGATATCGAAATCCATAGGGATATCGAAATCCATAGGGATATCGAAAACCATGGGGATATCGAAATCGATATGGATAACTTAATCAATATGGATATCTAAATCCATAGGGATATCGAAATCCATATGGATACCGAAATCGATATGGATATCGAAATCCATATGGATATCGAAATCCATAGGGATATCGAAATCCATAGGGATATCGAAATCCAAAGGGATATCGAAATCCATAGTGATATCGAATTTGATATGGATATCGAAATCCAAAGGGATATCGAAATCCATAGGGATATCGAAATCCATAGGGATATCGAAATCGATATGGATACCGAAATCGACATGGATATCGAAATCCATAGGGATATCGAATCGATTTGGATATCGAAATCCATATGGATATCGAAATCCATATGGATATCGAAATCCATAGGGATATCGAAATCCATAAAGATATCGAAATCCATAGGGATACCGAAATCGATATGGATATCGAAATCCATAGGGATATCGAATAACATAGGGATATCGAAATCCATATGGATATCGAAATCCATATGGATATCGAAATCCATAGGGATATCGAAATCGATATGGATATCGAAATCGATATGGATATCGAAATCCGATATGGATATCGAAATCCATATGGATATCGAAATCCATAGGGATATCGAAATCCATAGGAATATCGAAATCCATAGGGATATCGAAATCCATAGGGATATCGAAAACTATGGGGATATCGAAATCGATATGGATACCTCAATCAATATGGGTATCGAAATCCATAGGGATATCGAAATCCATAGGGATATTGAAATCCATAGGGATATCAAAATCCATATGGATATAGAAATCCATAAGGATACCGAAATCGATATGGATATCGAAATCCATGTGAATATCGAAATCCATAGGGATATCGAAATCGATAGGGATATCGAAATCCATAGGGATATCGAAATCGATATGGATATCGAAATCCATAGGGATATCGAAATCGATATGGATACCTTAATCAATATGGATATCTTAATCCATAGGGATATCGAAATCCATAGGAATATCGAAATCGATAGGGATATCGAAATCCATAGGGATATCGAAAACCATGGGGATATCGAAATCGATATGGATATCGAAATCCATATGGATATCGAAATCCATAGGGATATCGAAATCCATATGGATATCGAAATCCATATGGATATCGAAATCCATATGGATATCGAAATCCGATATGGATATCGAAATCCATAGGATCATGGATATCGAAATCCATAGGGATATCGGATATCGAAATCCATAGGGATATCGAAATCCATAGGGATATCGAAATCCATAGGGATATCGAAATCGATATGGATATCGAAATCGAAAATGATATCGAAATCCAATAGGGATATCGAAATCCGATATGGATATCGAAATCCATATGGATATCGAAATCGATATTATGGATATCGAAATCCATATGGATATCGAAATCCATATGGATATCGAAATCCATAGGGATACCGAAATCGATATGGATATCGAAATCCATAGGGATATCGAAATCCGATAGGGATATCGAAATCCATATGGATATCGAAATCCATAGGGATATCGAAATCCATAGGATCGAAATGGATATCGAAATCCATAGGGATATCGAAATCCATAGGGATATCGAAATCCATAGGGATATCGAAATCGATATGGATATCGAAATCCATCGGATATCGAAATCCATATGGATATCGAAATCCATATGGATATCGAAATCCATAGGGATATCGAAATCATCCATGGATATCGAAATCCATAGGATATCGGAAACCATTGGATATCGAAATCCATATGGATATCGAAATCCATATGGATATCGAAATCCATATGGATATCGAAATCCATATGGATATCGAAATCCATATGGATATCGAAATCCATATGGATATCGAAATCCATATGGATATCGAAATCCATATGGATATCGAAATCTATATGGATATCGAAATCCATATGGATATCGAAATCCATATGGATATCGAAATCCATAGGGATATCGAAATCGATATGGATATCGAAATCCATAGGGATATCGATATCGAAATGAATATGGATATCGAAATCCATAGGGATATCGAAATCCATATGGATATCGAAATCCATATGGATATCGAAATCCATAGGGATATCGAAATCGATATGGATATCGAAATCGATATGGATATCGAAATCCATATGGATATCGAAATCCATATGGATATCGAAATCGATATGGATATCGAAATCCATATGGATATCGAAATCCATATGGATATCGAAATCCATATGGATATCGAAATCCATAGGGATATCGAAATCGATATGGATATCGAAATCCATAGGGATACCGAAATCGATATGGATATCGAAATCCATAGGGATATCGAAATCCATATGGATATCGAAATCCATAGGGATATCGAAATCCATATGGATATCGAAATCCATATGGATATCGAAATCCATAGGGATATCGAAATCCATAGGGATATCGAAATCGATATGGATATCGAAATCCATATGGATATCGAAATCCATAGGGATATCGAAATCCATATGGATATCGAAATCCATATGGATATCGAAATCCATAGGGATATCGAAATCCATAGGGATATCGAAATCGATATGGATATCGAAATCCATAGGGATATCGAAATCCATAGGGATATCGAAATCCGATAGGGATATCGAAATCGATATGGATATCCATAGGGATATCGAAATCCATATGGATATCGAAATCCATATGGATATCGAAATCCATATGGATATCGAAATCCATAGGGATATCGAAATCCATAGGGATATCGAAATCGATATGGATATCGAAATCCATATGGATATCGAAATCCATATGGATATCGAAATCCATATGGATATCGAAATCCATAGGGATATCGAAATCCATAGGGATATCGAAATCCATATGGATATCGAAATCCATAGGGATATCGAAATCGATATGGATATCGAAATCCATATGGATATCGAAATCCATATGGATATCGAAATCCATATGGATATCGAAATCCATAGGGATATCGAAATCCATAGGGATATCGAAATCCATGGGGATATCGAAATCGATATGGATATCGAAATCCATAGGGATATCGAAATCCATAGGGATATCGAAATCCATAGGGATATCGAAATCGATATGGATATCGAAATCCATATGGATATCGAAATCCATAGGGATATCGAAATCCATATGGATATTCGAAATCCATAGGGATATCGAAATCCATATGGATATCGAAATGGATATCGAAATCGAACCATACCGAAATGGATATCGAAATCCATAGGATATGGATATCGAAATCCATATGGATATCGAAATCCATATGGATATCGAAATCCATAAGGATATCGAAATCCATATGGATATCGAAATCCATAGGGATATCGAAATCGATATGGATATCGAAATCGATATGGATATCGAAATCCATAGGGATATCGAAATCGATATGGATATCGAAATCCATAGGGATATCGAAATCCATATGGATATCGAAATCCATAGGGATATCGAAATCCATAGGGATATCGAAAATCCATAGATATCGATGGATATCGAAATCGATATGGATATCGAAATCCATAGGGATATCGAAACCGATAGGGATATCGAAATCCATATGGATATCGAAATCCATATGGATATCGAAATCCATATGGATATCGAAATCCATATGGATATCGAAATCCATATGGATATCGAAATCGATATGGATATCGAAATCCATAGGGATATCGAAATCCATATGGATATCGAAATCCATAGGGATATCGAAATCCATAGGGATATCGAAATCCATAGGGATATCGAAATCCATAGGGATATCGAAATCCATAGGGATATCGAAATCCATATGGATATCGAAATCCATATGGATATCGAAATCCATAGGGATATCGAAATCCATAGGGATATCGAAATCCATATGGATATCGAAATCCATATGGATATCGAAATCCATATGGATATCGAAATCCATATGGATATCGAAATCCATATGGATATCGAAATCCATAGGGATATCGAAATCCATAGGGATATCGAAATCCATATGGATATCGAAATCCATAGGGATATCGAAATCGATATGGATATCGAAATCCATAATGGATATCGAAATCCATAGGGATATCGAAATCCATAGGGATATCGAAATCCATATGGATATCGAAATCCATAGGGATATCGAAATCCATATGGATATCGAAATCCATATGGATATCGAAATCCATAGGGATATCGAAATCCATATGGATATCGAAATCGATATGGATATCGAAATCCATAGGGATATCGAAATCGATATGGATATCGAAATCCATATGGATATCGAAATCCATAGGGATATCGAAATCCATATGGATATCGAAATCCATATGGATATCGAAATCCATAGGGATATCGAAATATCGAATATGGATATCGAAATCCATAGGGATATCGAAATCCATAGGGATATCGAAATCGATATGGATATCGAAATCCATATGGATATCGAAATCCATATGGATATCGAAATCGATATGGATATCGAAATCCATATGGATATCGAAATCGATATGGATATCGAAATCCATATGGATATCGAAATCCATATGGATATCGAAATCCATATGGATATCGAAATCCATATGGATATCGAAATCCATATGGATATCGAAATCCATAGGGATATCGAAATCGAACATAGGGATATCGAAATCGAAATGATGGATATCGAAATCCATAGGGATATCGAAATCCATATGGATATCGATATGGATATCGAAATCCCATAGGGATATCGAAATCCATATGGATATCGAAATCCATATGGATATCGAAATCCATATGGATATCGAAATCCATATGGATATCGAAATCCATATGGATATCGAAATCCATAGGGATATCGAAATCGATATGGATATCGAAATCCATAGGGATATCGAAATCCATATGGATATCGAAATCCATATGGATATCGAAATCCATAGGGATACCGAAATCGATATGGATATCGAAATCCATATGGATATCGAAATCCATATGGATATCGAAATCCATATGGATATCGAAACCCATATGGATATCGAAATCCATATGGATATCGAAATCCATAGGGATATCGAAATCGAAATGGATATCGAAATCCATATGGATATCGAAATCCATAGGGATATCGAAATCGATATGGATATCGAAATCGATATGGATATCGAAATCCATAGGGATATCGAAATCGATATGGATATCGAAATCCATAGGGATATCGAAATCCATATGGATATCGAAATCGATATGGATATCGAAATCCATAGGGATATCGAAATCGATATGGATATCGAAAATCCATAGGGATATCGAAATCCATAGGGATATCGAAATCCATATGGGATATCGAAATCGATATGGATATCGAAATCCATAGGGATATCGAAATCGATATGGATATCGAAATCCATAGGGATATCGAAATCACATGGATATCGAAATCCATATGGATATCGAAATCCATATGGATATCGAAATCCATATGGGATATCGAAATCCATATGGAATATCGAAATCCATATGGGATATCGAAAATCCATATGGATATCGAAATCCATATGGATATCGAAATCCATATGGATATCGAAATCGATATGGATATCGAAATCCATAGGGATATCGAAATCGATATGGATATCGAAATCCATATGGATATCGAAACCCATAGGGATATCGAAATCGATATGGATATCGAAATCCATATGGATATCGAAATCGATATGGATATCGAAGATATGGATATCGAAATCCATAGGGATATCGAAATCCATAGGGATATCGAAATCGATATGGATATCGAAATCCATAGGGATATCGAAATCGATATGGATATCGAAATCCATATGGATATCGAAATCGATATGGATATCGAAATCCATAGGGATATCGAAATCCATATGGATATCGAAATCGATATGGATATCGAAATCCATATGGATATCGAAATCGATATGGATATCGAAATCATATGGATATCGAACGATATGGATATCGAAATCCATAGGGATATCGTCAAATCCATATGGATATCGAAATCCATAGGGATATCGAAATCCATAGGGATATCGAAATCATAGGATATCGAAATCCATATGGATATCGAAATCATAGAAATCGAAATATGGATATCGAAATCCATAGGGATATCGAAATCGATATGGATATCGAAATCCATAGGGATATCGAAATCGATATGGATATCGAAATCCATATGGATATCGAAATCCATAGGGATATCGAAATCCATAGGGATATCGAAATCCATAGATGGATATCGAAATCGATATGGATATCGAAATCCATAGGGATATCGAAATCCATATGGATATCGAAATCCATATGGATATCGAAATCGATATGGATATCGAAATCCATAGGGATATCGAAATCGATATGGATATCGAAATCGATATGGATATCGAAATCTAAGGATATCGAAATCCATATGGATATCGAAATCCATATGGATATCGAAATCGATATGGATATCGAAATCCATAGGGATATCGAAATCCATAGGGATATCGAAATCCATAGGGATATCGAAATCGATATGGATATCGAAAACCATAGGGATATCGAAATCCATAGGGATATCGAAATCGATATGGATATCGAAATCGATATGGATATCGAAATCATCATGGATATCGAAATCCATAGGGATATCGAAATCGATATGGATATCGAAATCGATATGGATATCGAAATCCATATGGATATCGAAATCCATATGGATATCGAAATCCATAGGGATATCGATATGGATATCGAAATCCATAGGGATATCGAAATCGATATGGATATCGAAATCGATATGGATATCGAAATCCATATGGATATCGAAATCCATAGGGATATCGGATATCGAAATCCATAGGGATATCGAAATCCATAGGGATATCGAAACCGATAATGGATATCGAAATCCATATGGATATCGAAATCCATAGGGATATCGAAATCCATAGGGATATCGAAATCCATAGGGATATCGAAATCGATATGGATATCGAAATCCATATGGATATCGAAATCGATATGGATATCGAAATCCATATGGATATCGAAATCCATATGGATATCGAAATCCATATGGATATCGAAATCGATATGGATATCGAAATCCATATGGATATCGAAATCCATATGGATATCGAAATCCATATGGATATCGAAATCCATATGGATATCGAAATCGATATGGATATCGAAATCGATATGGATATCGAAATCCATAGGGATATCGAAATCGATATGGATATCGAAATCCATATGGATATCGAAATCCATATGGATATCGAAATCCATATGGATATCGAAATCCATAGGGATATCGAAATCCATAGGGATATCGAAATCCATATGGATATCGAAATCCATATGGATATCGAAATCCATATGGATATCGAAATCGATATGGATATCGAAATCCATATGGATATCGAAATCCATATGGATATCGAAATCCATAGGGATATCGAAATCCATAGGGATATCGAAATCCATATGGATATCGAAATCCATATGGATATCGAAATCCATAGGGATATCGAAATCGATATGGATATCGAAATCCATAGGGATATCGAAATCCATAGGGATATCGAAATCGATATGGATATCGAAATCGATATGGATATCGAAATCCATAGGGATATCGAAATCCATATGGATATCGAAATCGATATGGATATCGAAATCCATATGGATATCGAAATCCATAGGGATATCGAAATCGATATGGATATCGAAATCCATAGGGATATCGAAATCCATAGGGATATCGAAATCGAAATCCATAGGGATATGGATATCGAAAATCGAAATCCATAGGGATATCGAAATCATATGGATATCTATGGATATCGAAATCCATACGGATATCGAAATCCAAAGGGATATCGAAATCGATATGGATATCGAAATCCATAGGGATATCGAAATCGAAATGGATATCGATATCGAAATCCATATGGATATCGAAATCCATATGGATATCGAAATCGATATGGATATCGAAATCCATAGGGATATCGAAATCGAAATGGATATCGATATCGAAATCCATGTGGATATCGAAATCCATATGGATATCGAAATCCATATGGATATCGAAATCCATAGGGATATCGAAATCGATATGGATATCGAAATCGATATGGATATCGAAATCCATATGGATATCGAAATCCATATGGATATCGAAATCGATATGGATATCGAAATCCATAGGGATATCGAAATCGATATGGATATCGAAATCCATAGGGATATCGAAATCGATATGGATATCGAAATCCATGAAATCGATATGGATATCGAAATCCATAGGGATATCGAAATCCATAGGGATATCGAAATCGATATGGATATCGAAATCCAAATGATATGGATATCGAAATCGATATGGATATCGAAATCCATAGGGATATCGAAATCCATATGGATATCGAAATCCATATGGATATCGAAATCCGATATGGATATCGAAACCCATAGGGATATCGAAATCCGATATGGATATCGAAATCGATATGGATATCGAAATCCATAGGGATATCGAAATCGATATGGATATCGAAATCCATATGGATATCGAAATCATCCATGGATATCGAAATCGATATGGATATCGAAATCGATATGGATATCGAAATCCATATGGATATCGAAATCCATATGGATATCGAAATCGATATGGATATCGAAATCCATATGGATATCGAAATCGATATGGATATCGAAATCCATATGGGATATCGAAATCCATATGGATATCGAAATCGATATGGATATCGAAATCCATATGGATATCGAAATCCATATGGATATCGAAATCCATATGGATATCGAAATCCGATATGGATATCGAAATCCATAGGGGATATCGAAATCGATATGGATATCGAAATCCATATGGATATCGAAATCGATATGGATATCGAAATCGATATGGATATCGAAATCCATATGGATATCGAAATCCATATGGATATCGAAATCCATATGGATATCGAAATCGATATGGATATCGAAATCCATAGGGATATCGAAACCATAACCATAGGGATATCGAAATCGATATGGATATCGAAATCGATATGGATATCGAAATCCATATGGATATCGAAATCCATAGGGATATCGAAATCGATATGGATATCGAAATCGATATGGATATCGAAATCCATATGGATATCGAAATCCATATGGATATCGAAATCCATATGGATATCGAAATCGATATGGATATCGAAATCCATAGGGATATCGAAATCGATATGGATATCGAAAATCGATATGGATATCGAAATCCATAGGGATATCGAAATCGATATGGATATCGAAATCGATATGGATATCGAAATGAAATCGATATGGATATCGAAATCCATATGGATATCGAAATCCATAGGGATATCGAAATCCATATGGATATCGAAATCGATATGGATATCGAAATCCATAGGGATATCGAAATCCATATGGATATCGAAATCGATATGGATATCGAAATCCATATGGATATCGAAATCGATATGGATATCGAAATCCATATGGATATCGAAATCGATATGGATATCGAAATCCATATGGGATATCGAAATCGTATATGGATATCGAAATCGATATGGATATCGAAATCCATATGGATATCGAAATCGATATGGATATCGAAATCGATATGGATATCGAAATCCATATGGATATCGAAATCGATATGGATATCGAAATCGATATGGATATCGAAATCCATAGGGATATCGAAATCGATATGGATATCGAAATCCATATGGATATCGAAATCGATATGGATATCGAAATCCATATGGATATCGAAATCGATATGGATATCGAAATCCATAGGGATATCGAAATCGATATGGATATCGAAATCGATATGGATATCGAAATCCATAGGGATATCGAAATCGATATGGATATCGAAATCGATATGGATATCGAAATCCATATGGATATCGAAATCCATATGGATATCGAAATCGATATGGATATCGAAATCCATATGGATATCGAAATCCATATGGATATCGAAATCGATATGGATATCGAAATCCATATGGATATCGAAATCGATATGGATATCGAAATCGATATGGATATCGAAATCGATATGGATATCGAAATCCATATGGATATCGAAATCCATATGGATATCGAAATCGATAGGGATATCGAAATCCATAGGGATATCGAAATCCATAGGGATATCGAAATCGATATGGATATCGAAATCGATATGGATATCGAAATCCATATGGATATCGAAATCCATATGGATATCGAAATCCATATGGATATCGAAATCCATAGGGATATCGAAATCGATATGGATATCGAAATCCATATGGATATCGAAATCGATATGGATATCGAAATCCATATGGATATCGAAATCCATATGGATATCGAAATCCATAAGGATATCGAAATCGATATGGATATCGAACCATAGGGATATCGATATCGAAATCGATATGGATATCGAAATCCATAGGGATATCGAAATCGAAATCGAAATCAAAATGGATATCGAAATCCATAGGGATATCGAAATCGATATCGAAAATATGGATATCGAAAACCATATGGATATCGAAATCCATAGGGATATCGAAATCGCAATATGGATATCGAAATCCATATGGATATCGAAATCGATATGGATATCGAAATCCATATGGATATCGAAATCGATATGGATATCGAAATCGATATGGATATCGAAATCCATATGGATATCGAAATCCATAGGGATATCGAAATCGATATGGATATCGAAATCCATAGGGATATCGAAATCCATATGGATATCGAAATCGATATGGATATCGAAATCCATAGGGATATCGAAATCCATAGGGATATCGAAATCCATATGGATATCGAAATCCATAGGGATATCGAAATCCATATGGATATCGAAATCGAATATGGATATCGAAATCGATATGGATATCGAAATCGATATGGATATCGAAATCCATATGGATATCGAAATCCATAGGGATATCGAAATCGATATGGATATCGAAATCCATATGGATATCGAAATCGATATGGATATCGAAAGAGATATCGAAATCCATAGGGATATCGAAATCCATATGGATATCGAAATCGATATGGATATCGAAATCCATATGGATATCGAAAATCGATAGGGATATCGAAATCCATATGGATATCGAAATCCATATGGATATCGAAATCCATAGGGATATCGAAATCGATAGGGATATCGAAATCCATATGGATATCGAAATCCATAGGGATATCGAAATCCATATCGAAATGGATATCGAAATCCATAGGGATATCGAAATCCATATGGATATCGAAATCCATAGGGATATCGAAATCGATATGGATATCGAAATCCATAGGGATATCGAAATCCATATGGATATCGAAATCCATAGGGATATCGAAATCGATATGGATATCGAAATCCATATGGATATCGAAATCCATATGGATATCGAAATCGATATGGATATCGAAATCCATAGGGATATCGAAATCGATAAGGATATCGAAATCGATATGGATATCGAAATCCATATGGATATCGAAATCCATATGGATATCGAATATCCATAGGGATATCGAAATCGATATGGATATCGAAATCCATATGGATATCGAAATCCATAGGGATATCGAAATCCATAGGGATATCGAAATCGATATGGATATCGAAATCGATATGGATATCGAAATCCATAGGGATATCGAAATCGATATGGATATCGAAATCGATATGGATATCGAAATCCATAGGGATATCGAAATCGATATCGATATCGAAATCCATAGGGATATCGAAATCTCGAAATCTGGA